>SNQJ01S0028058.1:114129-135009 GCA_010110895.2 Picea sitchensis | reverse complement strand
GCTGGACTGTCTGTTGGCAGGACGAAACGTAGATACCCTGCGCTCTGCCCACCATTTTGGAGGTCGCCTCCGGACCTTCCGTCAACCAGTCGTCCATAACCCTCACCAAGCCGAACTGAGTGAAGGAAGAGTCGGTGGTAGGAGCCGAGGCCACCTCCACGGCTGTCACATTTTTGCCCACCAGTAAATCGTGGAAATAGAAATGCAGGTGGCTTATCTTCTCCCGCCCTAGTTTCGCCTTTGTCTCTGCCTGCGTTATGCGCAGGCAAACCAACAAGAGTAAAGCGGTCACTGTAATATTTGCTGCCGAATAACTCTTGCTGGCCATCTCAAAGGAATGCCTCAATCCACAAAACCAGAAAAGAAAGGTATATGGTGATGAGCGGCTGGCTCCACTTTTATAATTCGATGCGGGGGGGGACGCTCTAGCTTTATCCCACGCGAGAAGAAATGTATATGGTGATGAGCGGCTACCTCCACTTTTATAATTCGCTGACGGTGGTGGACACTGGACACTCTTAATTTATATCACGCCGTTTGAATATTTTATTGGAGCCTTTCTCTTGGTCGCGCCGTCATCTGTGACCTTTCACGTTTTCCTTGAAAGTATCGAAATTTCTTCGCGAAGGCCACATTTTCTGTTACATAATTCCACCGCCCTCGCTCGTGAACCAACGACTTTTCACCGCGCGTGCTACACGCAAAATTATATGACAGACATCATTCTTCAGTCCTTTTTTCCCACCCAGAAAAGATCACCCAGGGAAATTTTGCTTAGCCCAACAACCAACTTCCAATGGTATAGTTTCCATTGTTGTTGGACACCAGCCCCTCTGTCAGATACAGATATATCGAATGGGTCATCTACGCTATCTGTTGTCTATGAGCTTTAACTACATCATTGACTGAAATGATTTTCTGTTTTTCTCATGTGAACAGACGTTAAAGTCATGACGAAACTTTACCTACACTCAATAATATTTCCCTACTGGAACCGTCCGAAACTTTACCTCCACTCAATATTATTTTTCTTCTGGAACACTACAAACACAATGACGAGTGTCGAGTCCAAAACTCAAAGGGTAAAGACGGGCACAAAATAATCCGCGAAGGAGTTTCGAACAAGTCACCTGCCTCTAGTCTAGACAATAATGCACCGCACTGAAGAACAACATAAATATGTGATTGTTTTCTGATATCACTATGACGTCAAGATGATTTTTCCGGTTACCATCGAGAAGGTTTCTGTAGAAGTTTACTATCAAAAACCGATGTGTAGAATCCCTTTTAAACGGACTGTGGGGTAGGTTAGATAATACGTTTTGGTGGATTGGTACGCCGATGAATGTTTGGATGGCCGGTGATGTAACAACGGTTACCCACCGTTTTCAAATTAACTAAATATAAAATGTAGAAATAATATGTGCCCATTATAGATGGATTTGATTCAACATAGAAATAGGACATAAACTTAACCCAATAGAAGTACTAAATTTAGAAATAGCAGATACAATTAAGCTCCGTAGGAGTAGGAAGAGTGCTTGACACAATTCAGACGTCATCTAGTAATATAAAGAAACGTAATTCAAAAAGGAAAGTGAAAAAAAATGATGGTTAATGTTCTAATCTTTATTAGACAATGTGATAACATGACTAATGACCTAAATTTTATTAAACAATGTTAGCTGACCACTTAGAGTAGTTATGAAATTGCTACTGAAAATAATCTAAGAACTATATTTATTTAGGCATAGTGATCTAAATAAACGGGGGCATGGTTTCTTTCTTTGCTCTTTTTATTTTTGCTAGTACATTGTTTGCATTGGTCTCTTCTATGGTTGACATATGACATGCTCACATTAACTTTTGGTCATCGTATGTCACCTTGGTGTTCATAATGACTCTAGATTATTGTATGTCAATGTTGTGTTCGTTTTCTTTGGCTTATTGTATGTTGCATGAGGCTCCCATTATGTCCTTGGTTATTGTATGGTTCCTCCATTAGCAGATTAATCCTAGATCAATGCATGTCATGTTCAGTGCTCACACTCCAATCATTATATGTCACCTTCATTCTTATCATGACACTGGATTACTATATATCACCGCTCTCGCTTACACTAGCTCTTAGTCAACGTAGGTCACCTCATAGATTTTCCAACGCCATGCGAGCATCGTCACCTTCCCTCTCTCACTTTTTTTAGAATCACCTTACTATAGTTTCCTCGTGCCTTTTCCCTTCCACCAATATTTTCTCCTTTCCCTCATATTTGGTGTAGTTATCCTACCCCACTCACGAAAAACCAATAACCTTTGTGATTTAGGTATTTAGTTAATATTAGTGGATGCCTAAGTCACTAGATCTCTTTTGTAGGTAAGCACTAGTATCGCTCTCTTCCACTACTACACAATAGTGATTTTACAAATGAGATGTTATTATTGTTGTTAGATTCACTCATGCTTTATTACATGTTCTTAGAGCTATTATTTAACTCACATAGTAATTAGAACTCGATTATCCTTGCTCTTATAGTTTGGTTATTTTATCACTTACATGATAGTCGAGCTTTCATTTATAATCTCATGGTTCAACTATTCATACACAATATTTTAGCTTGCTTGTTCCCCTATCCCAACATTCTTTCTTGACATGCATCACTTGTTTGTTGATCCTTTTATTGTTTATATGTGGTTGATCTAGATTGGATCATTATGTAATTTTGCATCTATCTTGGTACTTTATGGGTGGAAAAAATAAAGGAATTGGATTGCAAGGTCCATTTTAGCAGTGGCTACCAATTTCGAGATTTGGGGTCTGAAACCTTCCAAATCATTTTGGGGCATCAAATGACACTTTTTGGGGTTAAAACTTTGCGATCATTGCTCACAAGCCTCAACTTTGGTCTACACTTTCAGACCTCTCCAACAATGGTGAAATTACCTCAATAAGAGCTCATATGAAAAATTTATGCTTCCTACAAGTTCACCTTTCTTGTTGAATACTATGGTATCAAGCATATGTTACATCAGTGTCCATTACTCACACATGTGGGCCTAGTCACATGGGACTTTCAAGGATATTAGAGAAGGTCCAAAACCTTATCACTAATTGAGGGTTAAGGCATGCAAAACCCCTAAACCTAGACAACTATCACACTATGTTAAATACTGGACCACTAGGAGGAGAGAAGGTTCCATTCTTTCAACATTGTACTTGTTCCATAATTGAGAAAAACATCTTGGAGTGTGCTTGGAGAAAATAATAGAGGAGGAAGAAAATTTTGTAGGAACCAGTCACACCATAGTGTCAAAGGAAACTCCATAGTGCATGTCTCTTTCTTTGTATTTTCATTTCACTAGTGAAGAAAAGAGAGAAAACATAAGCATCACCTTCTAGAAGGGTTTTCTCCCATATTGGGCTTCCCATGATACATCTTGTGTTCATTTGTGTGGATGACATGTTCCTTTGCTTAGTCTTTCCTTTTCGTATTTTAGTTATTTCATTAGTTTGAGCAATAATCTAGTGATAATCAATCTAAGATTTAAAGAAATAAACCTGATAATAACATATTTTTAGAACAATATAAGATCTATTATGATGATATGTTCTAGTGTAATATCCACAAAAGTTTATAGATCATATTGGTATCAGATCAGGTTGTCTTTGTTTTTTTTGGATTTGTAGGATCTAGGAATTGACTTGACAAGGAAGTCAAAAAACAATAGCCATGTCAGATAAGTCCCTTAATAAAAACCCTTGAGATGCAGTAGAATACAGATTTGAAAGGATGGAAGAGGAAGTCATTGATATCTCTCGCAACATGGCCCTCCTCATGGAAGCTCTAGAAAACAAGTTTGAACCTTTTGGGGAGGTTGGTAGATCTAACTTAGAACTTGGATTAGATGAGAAATCAAGAGACAGTGAAGACCTAGAAAAAGATTTGAGAAAAGAGCTTGAGAAAGAGTAGTCAGATTCAAGTACCATTACGCCTTCACAAACTCTGTTTAAAATGGAAGTGAAAGTGGATATTGAGAACTATCAATCTGATTTAGATTTTGTTAAGTTGAATCATTGGTGGCAATAGTTAAAAGTGTATTTCAATGTCCATAACATAGATGAAGAGAAAAAAATTGCATTTTCTTGACTGAAACTAGAGGGCCATGCACTAACCTAGTGGAAAAGCTACACATAGACACTTAGGTTGGAAATTGATGCACTAGTAACTATGTGTGAATATTTTAAAACCCTCATCAAGTCTCAATTATACATTATTGGGTATGTAGAGGACTAGTGGATCTAGTGGCATCACTTTAGGTGGAGGTAGTGGCATGGTGTGCAAGAGTATACCACCAAGTTGAAGAAGATGAAAATCATGTTGGGTATCTCCTTCAACAACTTAGACATACTCATCAAGTATCTAGGAGGTCTACACAGTCATTTTTGAAATCAAGGGTGTTAGGGACCTAACCGCTCACGTAGGTAGAAGAATATATTTCCATGTAATAAAGATCAATATTAATAAGGCCTAGCAATAAGGAAGAATAATTCAAATGTAAGAAGACCTAATAGAAGCATCCGCTTCTAGAAGGATCTTCCTCTAGTTTGTTCTTTTGGATAGACATATTTATTATAAATAGGAGTAGAGGGTATGATAACTTTTGTCTTGGATATTATTGTAATAGAGATCTTCTCTATTGGAGGTTTCCCCCTCGAAGAAGCAAGTGAACATTGATCTCAGTAATAAAAGTGTTGTTTCTGGTGTTATTTTGTTGTTATTCTGGCATTATTCTGGTGTTATTGTGGTGATGTTATGGTTATATCATTGTTATCTTCCATTTCTAGCTAATTATTTATGTTCTGCATACTATTTTATATCTGGAATATTACAAGTGGTATCAGAGAACCTTCCTTGGCATAAAATTGTGGGTTAATTTTTTTTTCCAGGGTGGAGACGTATTCTGATGTCTTTAAGCTACATAGATCTATTGTTATGCGCATAAAACCGTAGTTGGGGATTCATACACGTAGGAAATACAAGTGGTAGTTAAGCACACATCCGTTGGCCACCATTGTAACCCCTGCCGGTAACCCTTCGAGTGGTAGCGCATCAGGAAACACTTGTACACTGATCGACCTAGATCTCATGAATCCCTCCATAGATAAATTGATTGGGTTATTGAATACTATAGTTCCACCAAGAACATCACTTGGGAAGACACTCTCTAGTACATGGGTAGTCGGGTAGTACGACTAAGGGCATGGTATAGCCTCCTTAGTTGGTGCCCTAAGATATTGGGCTGAGTACTACTGTTGGACCCCAAACGTATATTAGAGAGATATAGCACAGGGAAAAACCTTATCTATATAACCCTTGAATACCCTAACCTTTGGGACAAAAAAACAAAACAAAGCAGATAAGATCTATTGTTGCACAACTGTGTCTCCTGCATTTGGGTTGCAAAATTACTACACATTTCTTCCTGTTAAGCATTTGGGCATTTCATCACTACAGTATTCTTCAGATCGGAAAATAACTCCGCAGAAGTAAGAATTTATTTTTTTTGGATCCTGTTGGCACCATTATTTGAAACCTATCCCGTTGGATTCCTCTCTTCTCCCTTATCGCATTCATACCTATCATTTTTCAACAATTGTTTTTTATTGTGGACCCAACCCCCTTCCAACACCCTTATTTGGGATTTACCCCATTGGATTCCACTCGTCGCCCTGGTAGTTGTGATACACTTCACCCATAACCCATTTTCTATGTGGTCCCACCCGCCCCTTTTTCGTGTTCTCTTCATCATGGCCCACACTCACAGCCAAGACTTGGAATCTCGCTTCAATTCCTTGCACTCTAATTTCACAAGAAACCAACAAGAAGTGAGACAACTCAGTTCCAATATTTCCACCATTAATAAAAACATGCATTGCTCCATCGATGCCAAAATAGAGGACCTCAAACAAGACCTCAAACAAGACCTCGTTACCCATCTTGAATCCTTCAATACCCAGTTTGTCTCCTTCACCACGATGATTTGTGCTAAGCTGCATATCCCTATACATCTTCCTTCATCTAACCCACCTTTGCAAACCGAAGGTGAAACTTCCTCTGATTCCGAGAATTTCCATCCCCATCACTTTCAGTGTGACCTACACCTTCCAGGTGTGGATATGAACAAATTTTATGGCTCGGATCCCATTGGTTGGGTAACTCAAATGGAACATTATTTCTCTTTGTATGGCATTAAATATGAGTTGGCCAACACCGCTATGGTGTTCTCCATCTAGATCAAGAATGTTGGCAACGTGGCAATGGAGAAAAAAATCCCGCCAAGGGTATGTGTCTTGGACACGCTTTGTGGTAGAGATTTATGAATTCTTTGAAACTAGAACCAACCATTTAGGCCATTTGAAAAAGTTGAAACAATCTGGCATAGTGGAAGACTTTATAACCTCTTTTGAGCAATTGGCTTTCTCTACAGAGGGAATTTCTTATGTTTTTTTCTGAGAATGTTTTATCAGTGGCCTCAAGGATGAGATTCGTGCCCATGTCCTCATGGTTCAACCTTATAGTTGGGTGGATGCTACTAAAAGAGATAAGGAAGCACAACATGTTGTCTCTTCTCAAAACAAAAAACCCTACTTTATTCCTCGCACTAAACCAATCACTCCCACTCCTTCTACTCCAGTAAAGATACACAAATTGACTAGGAAAGAAATGGTTGAACGAAAACTCAAAGGATTTTTTTTGTAATTGTGATGACAAATATTTTCTTGGGCACAGGTGTAAGGAAAAAAATATTTTTATGACCATCTCGGAGGATGTTCCAGAAGACAATGTTGAGGATCCCCTTGTGGCCGTCTCACCTGAACCCACTGACATGACCCCTCCCTCAGACCCTCTGGATGTAGAACCAATCATTTCCCTCAATGCTCTCATGAGCTTCTCTTCTCTCAAAACCCTCAAGATAATTGGTTACATTAAGCATAGAAAGGTCATCATTCTGGTTGATAGTGCAATCACCCATAATTTTATTCATCACCACATTTCCCAACAAACTAATTGCTATATATGGGTTGTCAATAATTTTCAAATCATGATCGTCAATGGCGGGTCCATGAAATGTGGAGGGCATTGTGAAAATGTGTGTCTACAAATTGGTCAGTACCACAAGAAATATCATATGTTTTCTATAGAAATGGGTGGTTGTGACATTTTTTTGGGTGTAGAAGGGTTAAGGACTTCGGCTCCCATTCTCATGGATTTTAAGGAATTAACCATGCAATTCGATTAGGAGGGCCAAAAATATAATTTCCAAGGCATCATTGTCGGTTCCCAGGAGATCATCATTTCCCATTGCATGGAAAATATGCTCAAAAAAAGTCTTTCTGGCAATATTACACAACTGCATGCCATTCAAGCCAGTGATACACCCTATGTGCTATAGGACCTCCAATCCATCCTCTCTAAACATAAACTGGTTTTTTCCACTCCCTGAGGCCTCCCTCCTTCCCATAGTGTTCATGATCATTCCATTCCCCTTGTTCCTGGAATCCTTCCTCCCAATAATCGTCCCTATTGTCATCCTTTTTCCCAAAAAAATGAAATTAAAAAACTTGTTCAAGAATTTCTCAATGTAGGTGTTATCCGCCCTAGTACGAGCCCCTAATCTTATTATGTGGTCATGGTCCTTAAGAAATAAGGTTCTTGGAACATGTGTCCTGACTTTCGTGCACTCAACAAACTCACCATTGAAGACAAATTTCCCATTTCTGTCATTGATGACTTCTTGGATGAATTGAGTGGCGCCCAGTTATTTACAAAACTTGATCTTCGTTCTGGCTACCACCATATATGTATGAATGAGGAAGACATTCCTAAGACTTCATTTAGAACTCATGAGGGCCACAATGAGTTTTTGGTCATGCATTTTGGCTTTTCTAATGCTCCCTCCACTTTCCAAAGCCTCGTGAATCGTGTCTTCTGTCCTTTTCTTAGTCATTTTTTCTTAGTTTTATTTGATGATATACTCATCTATATTAAGACCTGGAAAACCCATCTTAATGATGTGGATCAATTTCTCCATCTACTCTCTCAACACCAACGTTTCCTCAAACAATCTAAATGTTCTTTTAACACTTCAGAAGTTGAGTACTTGGGTCATCTTGTTGGCAAGGCCGGTGTCAGGCTGGATCCTAAAAAGATTGAATCTATGCAAGATTGGCCTCACCCAAAGACTCTCAAAATCTTGTGTGGATTTCTGGGTTTAATAGGTTATTATTGCAATTTTGTTAAGAATTATGGAAATATTGCTCAGGATTTTCAAACCTTTAAGATGGCTATGTGCACCGCTCTAGTCCTGGCCCTTCCTGATTTCACAAAGACCTTTGTCATGGAATGTGATTCTTCAAGGAAAGGAATTGGAGCAGTCCTTATGCAAGAGGCCCATCCTTTGGCTTTTACAAACAAACAACTATCAGAGTGAAATTTGGGAAAATGAATCTATGAAAAGGAAATGTTGGCTATTTTGCATGTCGTGGATCTTTGGCGCCCTTATCTATTGAGGAAACACTTCCAAATTAGGATAGATCATCAAAGCCTCAAGTATTTTCTAGAACAATGCCTTTCCTCTCTAGAGAAAAAAATGGGTGACTAAGCTCTTTGGATATGATTATGAGATCATTTACAAGAAAGGAAAAGAAAATGTGGTTGTTGGTGCACTTTCCATAAAATATGAAGATGAAGGGTCCTTTTTTTCTCTCTCCCTTAGTGTACCATATTGGCTTCATGTTGTTCTCCAGGAATGGCTACACGATCATAAAAGTTCGCATCTGATACAACAATTGCAGGCTAATTCTCTAGTTTCCCCAGGGTACTCTTGGCTCAATGATGAGATTCGATACAAAGGCCATTTGTATTTAAGTAAATAGTCAAAACTTAAATCCATGTTACATTCTGAGCTTCATTCTATACCCATTGTTGGGCACTCAGGGTTTACCAGAACCTATGATTAGGTCAAACATTTTTTTTCTGGGATGGTATGAAACAGGACGTTCACAATTTTGTGGTAGAATGTGATGTTTGTCAATGAAACAAGGATGAAACATTCAAATATCCTGGCATACGACAACCGCTTCCAATTCCACCTTCTATTTGGAGGGATATATCTATGTATTTTATTGTAGGCTTACCTAAATCAAGCAATAAATCAATCATCATGGTGGTAGTTGATCCTCTTTCCATGTATGCTCATTTATGTGCTCTTCAACACCCATTTATAGCTTCCAATGTGGCTCAAATATTCATGGATCAGGTCTTCAAGATTCATGGCATGCCTCATTCTATTGTTTCTGATTGCGACCCAACTTTCACCAATAATTTTTGGCAAGAACTGTTCAAGATTCAAGGCACCTAATTGCATCTCAACACATATTATCATCCCCATACCGATGGTCAAATTGAAGTTGTCAACAAGTGTTTGGAAACATATTTGAGGTGTTTTGCATAAAAAAGGTAAAATCAATGGGCTCAATGGTTACCACTAGTTGAATGGTGGTACAACACATCTTACCATACAACTACCTGCACGAGTCCTTTTGAAGTGTTATATGGAAAAAATCCACCTTCAGTTCTCTCATAATTTCCAGGTGTCTTGAAGGTCCAAGCGATTGACCACATGCTTACAGTTCAAGAGGCTATTCTCTGTACCCTCAAAGAGAATTTGGTCATGGCCCAGAATCACATGGAGAAACATGAAGATCTAGGTCGCTATGAACATCAATTTGTAGAAGGGACCGAGTATTTCTTCGACTGCAACCTTTTAAGAAAAATTCCCTTAGGGATGACCATTTTCAGAAACTACCCCCCCATTCTCTAACATGTGGGATATGTGTCCTATCAGTTATATTTTCCTAGTCATTATAATATCCATCCTATTTTTCATGTTTCCTACTTAAATAAGGTGATTGGAACTAAGGTCCAAAGTCAAACCAACCTTCCCGAGTTGGACGAAGAATGCTCCATTTGGCTACAACCACAAGCAGTTTTGGACCAGCGTGAGAACAAGGTTGTTTTTAAGTGGGAGGACATGTTAATGACCTAACCCCTCACGTAGGTAGAATAATATATTTCCATGTAATAAAGGTCAATATTAATAAGGCCTGGAAATAAGGAAGAATAAGTCAAATGTAAGAAGACCAAATAGAAGCTTCCGCTTCTAGAAGGATCTTCCTCTAGATTCTTTTTTGGATAGACATATTTATTATAAATAGGAGTAGAGGGTATGAGAAGTTTTGTCTTGGATAGTATTGTAATAGATCTATACTATGTTGGAGGTTTCCCCCTCAAAAAGGCAAGTGAACATTTCTCTCAGTAATCAAAGTTCTCTTTCTGGTGTTATTCCAGTATTATTATGGTGTTATTGTGGTGTTTTTCTGGTTATATCATTATTATATTCCATTTCTATCTAATTATTTATGTTCTGCATACTATTTTATATTTGGAATATTACAAAGGAATTCTCTTCAAACTAATTATTTTCGATGAGGACTACATGCAAGCACAATATTTAGCGAACATAGTCCATAGGAATGAAAACCAATTGGTTCTAAATAGAAAACCACCAAGATTATTCCAAGGATGGGGAGAATAAGTGGAAAGGAAAACAAAACAAAATGAAATATATTGCACATCAATGCAAGGATCCAAACAACCACTACAACCATTGAAATATTGATGGTCACATAGAAGATAAGTGTTGGAAGCTACATCGAGAGATAAATACAAATAACCATAATAAGGATGCCAAGATGGAGAATGTGTTGGGTATGGGTTTAGGAAATCAGGTAGAGAGAAGATCAAATGTGAATGAGAATATTTTCTGCACTTCAGTGAAGAAGGAGGTGAATCTAAGTATCCTTCATCAGAAGGAAGAGAAGGAGATGACTAAATTATTCCACATTAATATCCAGGTCACAAAGAACAAGGTATATGTTCTATTTGATTCTTGTCCATAAGCCAATCTCATAGAAAATGATTTGTTCAACAAGATTGGGTCAGAGGTTCGTGATCATCTAAGCCCATATCCATTGGGATGGGTGACTAAGCATGTAGAGATCAAAGTCACTGAGCATTGTAAGATCAAGTTTAATCTACGTGCAGATTTTATTGATGAAGTGGAATTATATGTTGTACCCCTTTATGTGTGTGGTGTAGTGTTTTCAATCCCCTACATGTATATAAGAGATACGATCTTCATGCAGAGAAAAAACCAACACCACTTTATAAGGGATGGGAAGTATTACATCATCAACACACACAAAGGAAAATCAAATATTTCTTTGGTAAGTTCCAATCAAGCCAAAATCTTGATTAGTTCTAATAAGAAGTATGTATTTCTTTTCTTAAGAGATAATCAACTAGGGGAGGAATCAATAAGAGTAAAGGAATCCCTATAGGGATGTACCAAAAAGAAAAAAACAATAGTTGGGGAGGGGGGGGTTGTTACAGGTGTACAAAGGAGTGTTCCAAGAGACTAAAGGAATGCCACCTAAAAATGAGATATAGTTGTTTCTTGACTCCCCATTACGAAATATTTGGTTGTATAGACAATAAATTATGGAAGTATATCAAGTGAATAAATAGTTGCACAAACTATTGTAGTAGGGAGTAATTCGATCAAGCACCTCACCTTTTGGGTCACCTTTCATAATAGTACCCAAGAAGGATGGGACATGGAAAATGTGTATCGATTATAGAGATTTGATTAAGATCGCGCATAATAATCGATACCTTTTTCCTAGGATTGATGATTTGTTAGACCTTTATCATACCAATTACTTCACTAAGTTGGATCTCAAAGGGGGATACCGCTAGGTACATGTTAAATAAGAAGAAACTTGGAATAATTCCTTCAAGACAAGGAAAGGTATGGTTGAATGCTTGGTCATGCCTTTTGGTTTATGTAATGCACCAACTACATTTATGCAATTGATGAATGATGTATTTCATTTCTATTTAGATTCATTTGTAATAGTGTATTTGGATGGCATATTGGTTTATAACGTTTCCTAGGGAGAGGACATATGACGTCTTATGTAGGTGTTAGAAACTCCGAAAAAGAATCAGTTGCTAGTTAACCTTAAGAAATGAGAGTTTTCTCAGTAGTCATTGGTGTATTTAGAATACATGATCGGTGGAGGGAACTCAATATAGATCTCACAATGATGGATTCCATCATCAAGTGGCCAATTCCTACTAATGTCACAAAAGTTAGGATATTTTTTGGGGTATTACCTACATAATTTCATATCATCCTTTTATGTAGTAGTTGAGCCACTCCATGCCATAACATCCAGTGGTAAGAGTTTGTAGTGGGTAAAGAATAAACATAAAACTTTCAATAAGATTAAATAGAAGATCAGTGAAAAACCAGTTCTCGCATTTCCTAACTTGCAGAAGCCCCTCAAATTGGAGACAGATGCATGTGGATATGATATGTGAGTAGTATTATGCAATGATGAAAGAGAATATGCTATCATCCTTATATGATTCATGGGGGAGTTATAAAGTACCCTACATATGATAAATAACTCTATTCCTTGGCTCAATATATTAAGAAATGGAAGAACTATATAATCAGAAGGGAAACCATTATCCACAATGATCACCAACCACTATAGTATTTGCAAGCCTAGAGTAAGCTAAAACAAACTAGACATTATAAGTGGATGTGTCTTTTGAAACAATTTCATCTAGTCATCAAATATAATAAGGGTAGAGATAATAAATTGGCAAACATGCTTTCAAGACCACCCACATCCAAGATTATATCTTTGGGAACTCTTATCCACAAGGATCCTTTTACCCATGATGAATACAAAGAAGAATACATAGAAGATGAGGATTTAAAAGAGGTGTTTCAATAACCATAGGGTCCTAGTAAGAAGATAAATAATATAAAATATGGTCATTTTGAGGTATTGGAGAAGGTGGATGATAATTCCTATAGACTCAGTCTACCTCCATGTATGCACATTTACTCAGTAGTGAATGTGGAGAATATGAAACTTTGTGAGTCTTCCATGTTGGATTAGGAAAATGAGGAGTAGGTACTACTACCATAGAGGACTTAGTGCTACAAGCTAGGGTATAGTTGGAAAAATATTAATTTTTGGTGGAAGATATACAAAACTACTAGATATGGGTAACATGACCTTTAATACATCAAGTTGAAAGGAAAAAAAAAAATGGTACTTTAGGGAGAAGGTAGAGGACAAATTGCCTCGGCTCATTCAGTAAAATATTTTGGGGGAAAAAATAATCCCAAAATGGGAAGGTATGATTCATATTGGATCATTATATAATTTTTCATCTATCTTGGTACTTTTCAGGTGGAAAAATTATAGGAATTATCTTATAGGGCCCATTTTAGCATCATGTTCTATTTTCGATATTTGGGGTTTGGAACCTTCCACATGCATTTTAAGGCATCAAATGGAACTTCTTGGGGTAAAACATTTGTTAGCATAGCTTTTATCCCCTCAACGATACTATACACATTGAGACCTTTCCAACAATGTGAAAATAACCTCAATAAGAGATTGTATGCAGAAGTTATGGCTCTCACAAGTTGACCTATATTGTTCACCACAATGGTATCGAGTGGTTGCCACATCAACCTAAACTAATAACACATGCAGGGATAGTCATGTGGGAATTTCAAGGATATTCTAGAAGTTCCAAAACCTTTTTACTAATTGAGGTTTAAGGCATGCAAAAACCTTAAGCCTAAATGACTAATAGTCTATGTTAAATACTAAGCCGCCAGGAGGAGAGGAGGTTCCATTCCTTTAGCATTGCACGTGTTTAATAATTGAGTAGATCATCTAGAGGTCATATTTGAGAGCATAGAAAAAGAGGAACACGATTATGTCGCATCCATTCAGGCCATAGTGTCAAAGGAAACTCCATAATGAGTGTCTCTTTCTTTGTATTTTCATTTCATTACTGAATAAAAGAGAGAAAAGAACACCCCTCACCTTATAGATAGGTTTTATCCCACATTGGGTTTACTAGTATACATATTTAGTTTAATTTGTGTTGATGGTGTGTTCATTTACATAGTCTTGATTTTTTCATATTTCAATTATTTCATGAATTTTAGTAATAAGAAAGTGATAATAAATCTAAGATCCAAATAAATAAACCTGATAATAATTTATTTTAGAAAATATAAGATAGATTATGATAATTTATTCGAGTTGAATATCCACTAAAGTTTACACATCATTTGATTCTCGGACATTCTATTAATCTACATGGAACCTTTGTTTCTCCACCTTGCACTGATTCTAGAGACATGTGGGATTTCACACAAACCATCCCATATATAATCTTGGTTAGTTGAGGATTCCATCCTGATTTCAAGGCATTTCATTACTTTAGTGTAACTAGGGGGATAATATCTGGGACCTAGGGAGGTACCCAAGTGGAATAATAGTAGATATGTATTGTTTTGTATGGAGGTCAGTTTTAAGAAATAAGGCCTAGTGTGAACACAATATATGTAAGATGTCTTACAAGAAGGTTCTGCTTCTAGAAGGTTCCTCCTATGGAATGTTCTTAGGCTGTAGGTATAACTATATAAAGAGGTATGAGAAATATAACGGGAATCTTGAAAATTATTATATTTGGAGCGTATCTCTTTAGGAGGTTTCCCCCTCAAAGAGGCAAGTTATTAGGAGTGGATCCCTTCCTTAAAAGGATATTTTGTAAGGTGTTTTCCTACCTCAAAGGTTTTCATATTATAAAGTGTGTATTTTCCTATATTATCTTGGATCTACTGTATGTGATTTTTTATTCAGATATTTGGGAATTAACAAGTGGTATGAGATCACTTTTTTCGGTCACAAAAAAAGAGCCAATTTGTTTTTGAGGGTTTCAAAAGATGAAGAAAAAGACGACCGTGACACTTCGGACAATTCTTGTAGATTTTTTTGCAGAATTTGATGAAATCGGTTCTAGATATAATTTCCTCCCAGAAAAAAACAAAATTCAAATAAATTTTTTCTATATCAGAGTTCATGAGGCCAAGATATCACTGATTTAAAATCAATAGTTTTTCATGATTTCCAGCAGATGATTGCATGTTTTTTCTAGTTTTTGTAGCAATTGATGCAAATTATCCCAAAACAATTGCATATATGAATTCCTATTTCAAAATTATCCAATTTCAAAAACAAAATCATCTAAATTGGAGCTCCTAAAGTGAATATATCATTGATTTAAAATCAACATTTTCTCTAGGTTTTTTCGTGATGGCGGCGAGATTGCAGAGCTCCTAAATTTTGACAAGTTTCTTAGATTTTTACCATATCAATTCCATTGGTTAGAGGATTTTCATATATTCCTTTTGGTATGTTATATTTGGTGTTTCCAATGGATATTAGCGCTAGTATACACATGGGCCTCAAAAAAGTTCTATAGGAGATTAAAGCCATCAAGGATAGTTGTTGAAATCTTCAAGAGATTAGACTTGCACAACAAGAGAGATATATAATGGATACCATATAAAATTAAATCACATGAGAACATACTTAATAAATTTGTGGTTGATATGATTTAAGGATGATTTTTATGATCGGTATATGGATATTTGTTATTTATGGGATGACAACCACTTTATCTTATATGGATAGTTGTTATTTATGGGATGACAACCATTTTTATCTTAAAAATGGTCTGCAAAAATAGGGTTTTTACTTCGGAGGGACATTCTCTGTAGACTTTGATCACTTTCTCTTCCTCTAAGGGCTTTGATGTTGTGGGAGAAGACTCTCGTATACTGGGGGTGTGTCATATTGACAGGCTATATATTTCTCATAAGACCTCTGACCCTAACTTATTCAAGATGAAATTTTCTTACTGCGAATACTGTTTTTCACACTAGCTTATGAACTATGGAAAAGGGAAAATGAATTCTATGGAGTAATGGGTAATGGAGGCTTGAGCCGCTTCGAGGAAGGGTATCTGTTTTCCAACATTGTCTAGAAAATTGGATTTGGACACGGAAATGGGTGAGACTGTTATTTTTGTGTAAAATACATCTGAGTCCCTGTTAATTAGGGCTTCTTATTTAGAGGCAAGGTCTTTCTTTGTTATGGATAAAACGACAGGTTCTGTGGCCATAATGAAAAATACCTATGAATCGGTGGAGAATGATTGAATATGGTTCACTGTTGAGCTTCAGTTTCGAATGGAGCGTTTGCACCAATTTTCTAACGTTCGAACGCTTTGAAATATCATAAAATAATGATTGGGGCCCTCCTTTTATATGCGCTTTTTGATATCGGGGGTGGGGAAAAACGGTTTTGGGTAGGCCACTTTTCGCCCCGATATGCCTTTGATGACACCACGTGTCCACGAAATGAAACCGTGGTATTTTCCCCGGTCCTTCCTCAAACAATTATCTTTCGTGCTACTTCATCGCCCGATATGTGTCCTGGCCCTCGATCTGGGACGCTTCAAGATCTATGGTCCACTGGGCCTCATCAACTTCTGCACCTAGTCATCCAAATCAAGCCGCATCTCCATACTACTTTATCCCTCTGCTAAATCTGAAACTTGCATTCCATACAAAATTATTATGGTGATAACATAGGCTCCAAATGGGGATGCTATCCTCCCTACAAGGTAGCAAAGAACTGTAGACCTAGTGCCTGTCCATTGGGCTATGATTTATTCATGAAATCTGAATCTGCTGGTCTTTATTCAAAAAACTCAAAATCGACTCAGCATAGCTTAGGGCCTTCACTTTGGGCTTCAACTATGCTTCTTTTATTCCAACTTATTTATGCGAAAATAAAATGTAAAAATGATTATGTACAATGAATGGGAGGGGTGAACATTGTTTAAAGAGTGTAATGCTTGAGGAACCTGCCAGTCACATGCCCTCCTCCAACGATATCTCCTTTATTTTCCCGTAGTATGTAGGCATTACCTCCATGATATGTTGCAATCTTGAACTTTCCTAGCCAGAGATGGTCAAACTTCTTGTGTTTTACCTTATCTTCGTTTATGGCATCCCATTTTATTACTAAGTATCTTGGTTTGAAATCATCCACCTTCGTGTGTCTGTCGAAAGCCTCTTTGATATTTTCTTGGCACAACTAAGCATTATAGAAATCCTTTTCCCTAGTTTGATGTACACTGATCAACTCATCATCTCTTCTCCGATTGGCATCTATTTCCGCCTCCTGCTCCTGTAACATCTTCATTACTAGAAATCCCAATGCAGTAGGAAAAATAGATTTTGTCCCATAAACAATCTAGAAAGGGGACATGGCTATGGATCTCTTTGGGGATATTTTGTCATCCCATAGCGCATGAATGAGATTTTTGTGCCAGGCCTTTTTATTTTCTTGAAGCAATTTTTTGATGATTCTGACTAAGCTTTTATTCGAAGACTTAGCTAATCCATTTCCTTGAGGGTAGTATGACGTAGAATGACTAAGGGTGATGTTGTAATCACTGCAAAATTTTTCCATTTTCTTAGATTTGAAGGCTACTGCATTGTCTGTTATAATCTTGATCGAGAATCTGAATCTAGACAGAATATTGTCTTCTAAAAATTGGATGATAACATCATCTGTCGTGTTCCTAGTGGGAATTGCCTCAATCCACTTAGTGAAATAATATGTCACTATCAGAATACATTTATGTTGAGCTGAGGATTGTGGGTGTATTTCCCCTATAAAATCAAGGCCCCACTGTCTGAAAGGAGCTTCCACTGAAATTGTTTTTAAAGGAAGAGACTGCAATTTTCCTTTCCCATCAAAAATATGACATTCATGGCACTATGAAACCTCTTTATAAACGTCGGGAAAGATGCTAGGCCAATAAAATCCATCCCTCAAAATTTTATGCATAATTGTCTTCCAATAATGATGACCTCCATAGTCACCCTTATGGAATTCTCTGATGGTTTTCTTTGCTTCTCCTTCTATCGAACAACTCAATAAAATTCCCCCTGGATCTTTCCAATATAGCGATTCATTCACTATACAATTTTTTTTTTTCCTTCAAAAATAAAAATAAAAATTCAACACAAAGATGATATCTGCATACCATGCAGACTTAAGAAATTTATGGGATATTTTTGGAGTCGCCTTTTCCTCTTCTCCTATACTATATGACAACTCTGAAATGAAGTTTATTCCTAAAAGTTCACAATTTGTCTATGCCATAAGCTTTTCCAACACTTGTCCCTTGACCAACTTGGTGGGTTTGATTTCCAGGTCATATTTTAATAGTACTGATATCCATTTACCCTTCTTTCCTTCAGGATCATGTTGGGTTAAGATGTCTTTCACTGAGATGTTGGGTACATATGCAGTGGTATGGGAATGTAGGATGTAAACCATGAATTCTTTCAATTCCTTGACTAAAGAATATGCTTTCTTCTCCATGATTTCATACTTCAAAGGGGAATCTCTCAATGTCTTGTTGTAGTATGCTATGGGATTCTCAAAATTTTGGTCATCTTTTAGGAGTAAAACACTGACAATTGTGTGTTCTAAGGAAAAAGAGAATAATATGAAATCTTTCTCAAAATTGGGACTAGCGAGTACATCAAATTTGGTCAACGCCACCATGATGTATTCAAAATATTTTCTAGCCTCAGTAATCCACTTTATTTCATTTCCCTTCTTGAGCATGTTAGTAGTATCTTTTATGATTTCAGCCAAATTAGGGATGGATCTTCTAAGAAAGTTCACTTTGCCCATGGAAGATTGTACCTCCTTTTTACTTCTGGGTATGCCAATTTGTAAGATCCCCTCAACTCTGTTGGGGTCTACTTTTATCCCTTCCTTTGAAACAATGTGACCCAACAAATTTCCTTCTTCCATGGAGAAATTTGACTTCTTAGGATTCAACGAGATCCTGAACTTTCTACATTTTTGAAACGCACTACTAAGATGCTTGAGGTGTTCTTCATTTGAGTCAGAATACACAGTGATGTCATCAATGTAGATAACAATGAATTTGTCTTTTCATCAGCAAAAGCTATATCCATAGCTCTTTGAAACGTCACCCCTGCATTAATAAGCCCAAAAGGCATCTTGGCGTACATAAATGTTCCCCATGGCGTGGTAAATGTCATATTTTCCTGATCATTAGGGTGCACCAAAATCTGATTGTATCCTGAGAAGCCATCTAACATTGACATATTCTGAGAACCAACCACCTTATGCAAAATATGAGCCATATTAGGCAATGTGTATTGGTCTTTTAGAGATACTTTGTTCAGATTCCTGAAATCCACACACAACTAGATTTCTCCACTTTTCTTTCTAACTGGCACCTGATTTTCCACTCATTTGGAAAATCTCAGGGACACTATGATTTTGGATTCAAATAGCTTATTTACTTCTTTCTCAATTAGGGGTACCAACAAAGGATTTATCCTTCTTAATTTATATTTGAACGACTTTTGATCTTCTTTGATTGGGATAACATGATGAATTATACTTGTGTCATAGACTTTCAAATCATCATAGCTCCAGGCAAAAACATCAGGGAATTCTTTCATCAATTTTACGCACCTCTCCTTGACTTTAGGGCTAAGATTTTTGAACAGCTTAACGATCTTTGGATCCTCTGAGGTCCCAATATTGTAATCTTCTACATCCCCTTCATTTACTGTAATCTTTGGACTTTTGGCCACATCATTATTATCAAAGAGTTTCTCCAATGGAACTAGAACTTTAGGAATGATGTTTCTCTTTAGTTGAACGATATCTCTGCCTGCAATCTGATTTTCAAAATACCCCTCCTTTTTGAAAGAAACTGCATCCACCTCATCATCATAGTATTCATCATCAATGTTCAAATTCTCAAGTTCACTCTCCATCTTGAGGAAACTTTATATCTATTTGTCATCTTCGAAAACTCGCCAGTGGTTCATATTGTCTAGTATTGTTGGCCTGTACTTGACGTCAACCTTGTATCTTTTTTCAGGGAAAATTGGAACTTTGAAAACTGCTTCTAAAGTAGTCAAGGCATTAACAACCTCATTATGTTCTCTTGGAATTGCTGAAAGATTACATTCTGGAAACTTCTCAAGAAGGTCTAGTACCAGATTTCTATAAGCCCTTATTCTGGGGTGTTTTGCTTGGTATATGCCTGTGATTTGATTTATAATTAGCTCAGATTCTCCATGTACAAGAATTATTTTGGCACCCAATTCTTTCAAAACCTTTAACCCCAATATTAATGCTTCATATTCGGCCATGTTATTCTTGCATTCAAAAGCAATCTTATTAGAAAATAATTTTTAATCTCCTTTAGGATGATTGATCTAGATCCCATCTCCCACTCCTTCTTTGTAGACAGCTCCATCAAAATTCATCTTCTTCATCCTGCTATTTTGAGACTTCCTCAATCTGTTGATCAGATCTCCCTTTGTTGGGCATGTCAATTTCTGGTTCTTCCTCTTCGTAGCACATGTCATTGAAGAAAATATAATATCCCAACTTAGTTTCCACGGAGTATATGGGATGATTTCTAGGCTATGACTTATTGTTGACCATGTACTTAAGAAAAACATGTTCGAAAACACAGGTATTCCAACAGAGGGCGAACACCTTCAGTAACCACTCACATAACCAGATCAAACATCAACACATCGATGTTTTCACGTGGTAAAACCCCTACGGGGAAACATCCATGGCCCCAGCCAATGCGACCACTTGGAGCAGTTTATTAATGCAAAGAAAAAGATTACAGAGAGATTTTACAAGAGAGTTTCTCACAATCGATCATCGGAAAATGACCCTCCATGCTCTTTAAATAGAGATAATGGACCAATCGGGTG
>SNQJ01S0028058.1:89944-105648 GCA_010110895.2 Picea sitchensis | reverse complement strand
TCAAATAGGGAACTGTAAATCCTCCAAGTCAAGTGTTCCTAACACCATAAGGCAGGGAGATACCCGTGAAGGGTTGAAGTCTGAGGTCCTATTATTCTATGCGTCCCCCCTTGAGGCACCGACCTCTTGGACGGGATCCAGCCTGTGACCCATTTCTTAGGCCGGAAATTTAAATGTTGCACTTTGACCGAGGTACCTAGTGACAAAATTTTAGGACATCTACCCAGGTGGCAATTGTGGGCTGCAATTGCACCTTGATCAAATTTTGTGTGGCTATTGGGAAATATCGCCCGCTCTTTCGGGATATGTCCCCTTTACCCCTCATTATAAATGATTACTTCATCCTTCACTAGTTTCTCTTCCAGTGACTACATACCCCACTATTGAGTACTATTGGAAGGTCCAGTGCTATTTGAGAGGAAGGACGTTACATATTTTAGGACATGAGCATTTGTTTTCTTTGATCCCCCATGATGACAAAACCCACTTATCCACATATATGGTTCTTTTTCAAAATACTTTATGATGCACTTCTGATTAAATTTGATTTAGATATATATCGTGTAAAGTTCAAAAATTGCAACAAAGGATTTTGTTTATTTATTACTCTCACCACAATTCACACACATCCACTCAGCTAGTCTGACATCATAGGGACCCACAAAACCCCTGCCATTCCAAACTCTTGCTAAACCTCCCGCCTATTTTAGGGGGAGTTACTAGTCTTGCCAACTCATCGACCCCACCTTCTCACACTCCTGTGAGTGCCACTATATTAGGATCAAATTTTCTTGGTTACACCTTACTTGGGTCCACTTCCCAAGGGCCACCATCCACTCGCTCTCCTTTACACAGAAGCAGAGGGCCAACTTTCTTTCAAGGGGGAAGTACCAACCCACCTAGCCCCTTTCAAGGGTCAAGTTCACAGAACACTCACACCATGGTTGGAACTAATCCTCCGCCACCACTCCAGATGCCATATTTGGCCTCTCTTAACATACCAGATCTAAGAAAACTCACAAATGAACCTATATTGCATGACCCCACATGGCCTGCAATGCCTACCAAACTACCTTCAGATATCCCCAAGTTTGAAGGAAAGGCAAGGGATGACCTTGCCAACCATGTCATGACTTTCCACCTATGGTGCTCTTCCAACAACATTATGGATGATTCCATCCAACTACGATTATTTCAATGCATGCTCACTGGCCCATCAGCCAAATGGTATGTAGACGAAAAGTCGGGGTCCCATGCGACCTTCGATTCCTTGGCCAAAGAATTTTTTACCTTCTTCCAATTACCAATCCACCATGACAATGGTCTTGAACTACTCTCTAATTTTAAACAAACCTCAACCACACATATCGCTGATCACATTCATGAGTGGCATCGACGACGTAGTTTGTGAAAAGATGAAACCACGAAACAACAGTGTCTTGATTGGTTTCTCAGATCACTTGTCTCTCTCCTCGGTAAAGATGTAGCTTCCACCTTCCCTCAGTCAGAAGACAAAGCTATCAGTAAGGCTCAACAATACGACCTCATCTATTCACGATCAGGGTACTTGTACACAGTATTTTCTGATCTCCCAAAACTCATGCCATTTGGCCAAGACAAACTCGGGATGTCTCACTCAGCAGACGGATTGATTGGTAATACCACACACCACAGTCCACAACCCCAACAACAATCGATGTATGGCACACCTTAATTTCCATCGGCATATGGGGGAACCTCTTATTACCCTCCACCCCCTTATCAACAACCATACCCTGTTGCTCTTCCTCCACCCATCAATGGGCCACCGCCGACAACCACAATACACCCACCAATCCAAACAAGTTTTGGTACTCCCTCTACCTCAGCTTATACTCTAAGTACTAGCGAAAGTGCCAGTCCTTCCTATGTACTTTATGGATCATCACCCCCACAGAATCCGTACTTTCCATTCCCTGGTCCTCCATAGCCCATGGCTCCCCCACACCCTCACGTTGGGGTGAATTTTGTTCAACCCTCTCCCCTTCAACAATATCAAAATTTTGAATAGCTGAATACGAAAAATCCAACCCATTAGTCGAATAATGCTAAAAAAAAGGAAAAAACAGGAACAATAGCAACCCAAGTCAAGGCGGGAATCACCCCCAACAGAGCCAACCTACTGGGGGAAACCAGAATCAAGTGAATCAGAACCCCCGGGGGGGCAATAACAACAGGCATCAAGGGAAAAATAACAATAATCATCGAACCAACTTACCTTGTTCCCTTTGCACTGAGTTCGGTCATTATACTCATCATTGCCCCCAAATCGTTGATTTTAAATGGATGAAAAAATCAGGAATTGTACCACATCCTCCAATACCGCTTGCCCCTCAGCAGGCCCCACAACAATACGTCCAACAACCTCCCCTAGCCATGCTGCAGAATCCCATTCCGCACTAGGGTGTGATGAACACCCAATAGGATATGCATCCTACCCCACCACAGTTGGGACAATATCTCAGTCCAAACAATCCCACAGATCATACTATCCTCCTCACCAGTGAGGAAGAAGTCCTTTTGCAAACACGTAGTCGTCAATACCGAGCACCCACTGAGTCTCCTCCCATTCCCCCAGAAACACTCCCAGCACCAATGGGACCCCCGTTGTTGATTCCTCGCCCTAACATGGACACACCTCTTCGCATCCCTCGCATCCCATTGCGCAGGAATGTCCATAACCCGCAGGCTAGGGAGGCTCATAATTACAATCTGGTCGATGACTTAACACAATCCCTGACTGCCATGTCAGTCTTAGAAGTCCTTCAAACTTGTCCCACTCAGTGGAAATCATTACTTTCTACCTTGGGGGCAGTCGACCCCGTGGATACTCAACTCATCGCATTTGATCTCAACAACGGAGAACCTCGCTTCCCCGCTCTAATTGCTTTTCAAATCCCAGTGAAAATTCAAAACATTACAGTTCATCGGTGCATCATCGATGAAGGCGCATCCACATGCATCATTTCCAAGTCTATATGGTAGAAACTTGTTTCCCCCGAACTCATACTATTTTCCATTACCTTAAGAGATTATGATGGACGACCATGTTCTCCTGAAGGGCTTTTCCAAAATGTCCCTATAGAACTCCGGGGCAAGACCATTCTTATTGACATTGAAGTTATCGATGTCCCACTCGATTACAATATCTTGTTCGGTAATAGCTACATGTACGCTATGAAGGCAGTTGCCTCTTTCGTCTTTCTAACCATGATGTTCCCCCATAATGGGAAGATCATTACCATTGACCAAGTTTCACATTATGAGCCTAACCCTTTTGCCAACATCGATAACATTCTGCCTCTCATCCACACTAATCATGAAGCATACCCACTCATCAAAATGGGTCCCAGAAATTTCAAAGACCCATCATTGTTAGGAACTTACCATGGTGCACCACTTCTCCTTCATCCTTCCAATTATGTATGTGTCGTATCATCCAAAGGAACTGACATGGAGGATACCCTTCCTCCCTGGGAGGCTTCTATCATATCTGACATCCCACTAGTCACAAAGCTCCTCCCTCACGAGCCTCTGACAAACTCGTCGAC
The DNA here is from genome assembly GCA_010110895.2 of Picea sitchensis. NCBI lineage: Eukaryota > Viridiplantae > Streptophyta > Pinopsida > Pinales > Pinaceae > Picea > Picea sitchensis. Next base: position 102,058 of record SNQJ01S0028058.1, on the reverse strand, counting down.
TCCACCAGTTCACGATTTCAGCTCTCCCCAAGGCCATATCCTAGTTTGGGAAACAACTCCCAAATCCATTACTCAAATCCCCTTCTTTTACCCTCCACCAAGAGTACAATCTTTCCAAGCAGTTGCAACACTTACTCTCCCTAATATGGTGTTGGAAATCCCAGTTTGGTATTTAAATCCACCAGAGATGGTTCCTGAACCATCCCTTCCCCCCCAAATAGAAGGAATCCCAATGACGATTCCCATACTCACTCCCATCATACCCTGTACACCCCCACTCACTAACCTCCCTGCCACAGCTGGGGGCAGGGGAAAGAAGAAGGAGCCCACAACTCCACTTCCCCCATGTGTCCAACCTCCTTGAGTGCTATGTGAGAAAGATGGACACCCAACCAACAAATGCCCATCTCTACCCGAGTTACGTAACCTAATTCAACTCAATCAAACACCATCATCACTCGTCACTGTAGCAAGCACTGCCACTATCTCCCCTAACGCAAGTAGCAAAGGGTTGCGAACCAAATTCACTTGTGCCATATGTTCCGAATATGGCCATTATACACACCATTGCCCAGCACTACCTCAATTCCAGCAGACATTAGTCACAGTACGCCAAATCTTCCAGCACAAACCCAATCCAGCTACATCATCTCTACCAAACATCACTTACATCCATTATGTCACGACTTCAGTCAATGAACGTATGAGATGCCCTTGCTCTCTATGCAAATCCTTAGATCATTTTACATATCAATGTCCTATGATCATTGATACAAGCAACACCAATCGACCCTGACTCAAACCCCTGCACCCCCTACATAATTGATGATTAACCTTACCTCATCACTAGAGATTCTTCATATCATTTCTCCTGAACCAGAGGCACTCCCTATTCCTCCGTGGTTCTTGGATGACTTATCTGAGTATTTACCCCCAAATCCCCCCAATTCTCCCGTTCATTTCCTCACGAAAATTTTACACCCAACCACCACTAGTACTCCTTAGTATATTGATATTTGGTTTATGTTGAGCGAACCATCGCAATCTCATTACGTCGTTCCCCCTGCTTCTTCATCACCGGAGGACAACCACACAATGATAGTCACCGATATCACTCTTTACGATCCCTTGTATTCCCACCAATTCCACTGTGACAAGGACATACTCGAGGAATTAAACACCCTCGACTACCCATGGGTTGTTGTACACCACCGAGTTCTCTTCTTTCCACAAGAAGCCTTCACGCTTCTTAACCAACACCCCATATACACAGTCGAAACCAAGGATTTTATCCCATCAAGGCATATTGACTGGTTCAACAACTCCATTCCTTCCCTTGATGCTTTTGAAGAAGGCAACATGGCCAACATTTCCCCAACCATCAAAATCAATATTTCCATAAAAAATGGAGTTGTCGAGGAAATCACCATTGGCGCCACATGTACTACTCAAGAAATCACCACCTATAAAACCATCTTCCATGAATACCGAGATATTTTTTCCTAGTCATACACAAAAATTCCTAGCCTTGATCCCTCTATTGTCGAACATTGCATAGACACATGGCCTGATATCACACCAATTCGCCAAAAACAACGACTGCTACACCTATCCAAAGCAGCGACCATTAAAACTGAGATTGACAAATTACGTGCAGCTGGGTTCATCTACCCCATCGCCTATACCTTATGGGTTTCCAACCCTATACATGTTAACAAAAAATAGGGAACGATCCATGTATGCATGAGCTTTCACGGGCTTTCGTGGTATTTCGCGATCTCAATCATGCATGTCCCAAACACAACTTTCCAATGCCTTTCATTGATCAACTTATCGATAACTGCGTAGGGCATGAGGCTCTATCCTTCATGGATGATTTCTCTGGTTATAATCAAATCCAAATCCATCCAGCTGATCAATACAAAACCATCATATCTCTCTTTGGAGTACCACTCCAACTAGTCTCTGATCACTGGAAGCATTTCGAGAATGAGATTTTCGTCGAACTCTCATCCCAGTTAGGATTCTCCCACGAGTTTGCCTCACCATATTACCCTCAGTCCAATGGATAGGTCAAAGAAGTTAACAAGGTCCTCAAGACCATGTTGTAGCGCACAGTTAACAAACATAAGACCAATTGGCATCATATGTTATTTTCCATGCTATGGGCTTACCATACGGCCATTGAAACGACCACTGGTTTCACACCATTTCATCTAGTCCATGGGGTTGAGGCCACTCTTCCTATTGAGTGTGAAATTCCCACCTTATGCACCACAATTGAGCTATTACCCGACACTGCTCCAATGGAGTAGCGTTTGCTAAACTTAGAATCCATGGATGAAGATTGTCGATCTTCATTACAGAACAATGAGGCAGCCAAAAAATGTTCAAAGGCCACCTTTGATCGCCATGTCAACCTTTGCTCATTTCATGAAGGCGACCTCGTCCTTGCTTACGATATCGCTCACGATACCCTCGATCGTGGAAAATTCGAGTCACTATGGCATGGCCCCTACATTATCCAAAATTTCCTCACCAAAGGTGCATACATCCTGTCTTCCCCCGAAGGCCTCTCTCTCAAAGAACCCATCAACGGGCTATACTTAAAGAAATCTTAGGCCTAAGCGTAGCCATTCTACATTAGGTTATTTCTTTTTATAGTGTTTTTAATCTTTTTTCCATACCTCATGTCTAAACAATCATTTGTGTTATTGACAGATTCTTCCTCCATTGACCTACCACATCGGTTACGCCGATGGTGCCAGCCGTTGGACACAAAATATCGCTTCGACAGCTTGGGCCCTCTATACCCCCTCACATGAACTTCTCCACTCTAGTGGAATATGTTTGGGTTCAACAACCAATAACCAAGCCGAGTACACTGTCATCATTGGCCTCCTCGTCAATGCCAACCATCACCATATTCACCACCTTATCATGTTACTTGACTCCCAACTAGTCGTCCTCCAGCTCAACTATGTGTACCGTGTTCACGTTCCTTGCCTCTTTCGCAAATACTTGCAAGTTATACTTTTATCTCGACATTTTGATTTCATTACATTTACACATATTCCAATACAATTTAATCAAATCAAAGATAACCTAGCTAACATTATACTCGATTGGCATATATCACATCAAGATACCTTTACACACACATAAACCATCAAGAGCCTGTCACGGCATATATAGATTAGACATGATAAATAACATTAAAAAACACACATGTGAACATCACAAAGACCCCAAAATGTATACTCATATATATATATATAGAAATCGTTCAATAGTGCCATCAAAATGTTTACATACACATAAAATACATTGTATACAAAATCCATAGGCTAATGAAGCACCTCAGTACAAAACTGGTATCACTACACCAAAATGGGCTCACCAGCCTATATACACTATACAAAAAATACACAGAGAGACACTCAAGGTGCCTCTAGAGCACCTCCTCCTGCCCCTCCCTCAGGCGGTGGTGCCTCACCCACTATCGGTCTCTCTGGACCTAGAGGTAATCGCTCGGTCATTGCAACACCTGCTATTGCTGCTCACCGAACAATGGACTACCACATCAGCAGAACCCCCACACACTGCTCCAGGATGCCCTCATCCTGGATGCGTGACCACATGCCCTCAGACACTCCCTGTAGCACTGCTTCCGAGTGGCGACGAATATCTTCAAAATATCCACCGCCTTAGTCGTGGCTCTCACGCATCAGGTGCACTCAATAAAACTCTAGGGCGCAACATCGACACCCTCTCCAAAAACCAAGACACCAACATGGACCCAAAGGAAAAGTCCCCTAAGTCCGTAGTTTGACACCTGTCAAGATGCCCTACCATATTGGCATGCAGCATCAAGCCCTAGGAAAAATTCCCTCCTCCTAGTGCCCGCTCCATAATCCTCAGCTGACCGCCACTGATCCCCTGAGTCACGAGGGACCCATATACCCTCACAATCATCACTGCTACACTACGATGAACTAAAGAATACATAGCCCCAATACTCACTATGGAGCCTGACATAAAGTTCTCCCTCGAACAATACCTCCGGCTCAAGGTAGCCAACTGCCCATCCCTAGGTAATACAGGCTTCGCCGGTAGGGGCGTCCCCCAAAAAGGGAGCCCAGTCAGAAAGTACACATCCTCCACCATAGTGAAAGCTAGCTTCTCTCCCCGCACCATAAAACAATGCAGATCTAGACTCCACATCCAAATAAAAAATTGAAGAAGATACTCCTGGGCCCATATCAAAGGGCACTCGAAGAACTTCAACAGCCCACAGGCTGCCAAAGTGGCACAAACTGCTAGCTCCTCAATAGTCACGGCCTCCCTGAGTTGTGACCAGTCCCACTCTCGCTAGTGGACCGAAATCATCCCAAATGATCACCTGCAACCACATAATACAGTCCTAGATCAGCCATATCGAACATAACACACACTAAATTCTCCAAAAAAGATTAGTTTTTCACCCATCAGCCTTTCCTCCAAGGCACGACTGTTTAAACCCACAGGCGTGCACACATGCACGCCTGTTCACCCCATAGTAGCGCACACATGTGTGCCTGTTCATCCCATAGGTGTGCATGAATGCATCCTTGCCCACCACATAACGACGCTTCCATGCACCCTTGTCACGAACACAGGCATGCATCAGAGCATGCCTATCCACTGCACAACCGCGCACCCATGCACAACTGTGTAGCAAACAGGCACGCCTTCTTCCCTCCTTAGTGTGCACCCATGCATGGATATCCAAATAATAGGCGTGCACCCATGCGCTCATATTTACGGATCGCTTGTGCACTGGGGGGCCCACACCCACAAAACCCCTTGTACGACCCTCCGTACATGCCCTGTCCACAAATAGGAAACCTAATTCTATGCAGAATGATAAGACCACTAACCGGAAGCTCGCTGGTCCTGAATCGACTCCCTCATTCTCCTGGAATCTACAAATATCCTCTGAATATCTCTTGTCCAATCACTGTGACAGTATGTACAAATGAGGTGGAAATGTGGGCCCTACAACTATATATAGTCCCTTTTTCCAAACTTCCAGACCCCATTTCGGGAGCTCCGGGTGTCCATTTTTCGATCCGTCTTCAGCCATGGGATCAACATCCCGTAATCTACATCAAGATAGTCCTTGGGCCATTTTTTATCCTTAGCCCCCGGGGAGCCATTTTTTCCATACCACGTCTAGGTACACATGCTCATGTTCAAAGTTATCAAATAAATGCTCGTATGTTCGATTCTCTTCAGATATTGTTCACGTCGGGTATTTGGTTTTTCATGTGTGCAGGTACTTGGTCATCATACATCAGCACGACCCCTTCAGGTATATAATCAACACTGGCATGTAATCATTCCCTCTGAATCTCAATTGCATCCCTAGTCACACCCTCTACAATTTGCCCTTAGGGTCCCCATATCCGGCTCTGCAGTACCGCCACCTCCATTTCATTTTGGGTACTATCACCCAGTAGCACTCTCCCCCACATGAGTTGTCCCATTCATAGTACCCCTTGGCACTTTGACACTCATGCTGTTTTTCAACCCTTTAGGGATGGGAGTCCCGATAGTCTTACACCATGTCGTGAATCAACCACATACTCATTCTCCTCATTTTGATAGCTTTCCCCATGGACTCCCATGATTATCTCTTCAAGGTTGTCTTTTGACTACACCTCCGTAGTATCATTAACCCTCCATTTCATCCACAATCAGTTTGCCCATCCGCAAATTTCCCTCCATTTCATATACCTCATACAGAAACCCACCCATGGGCCCCCCAACCTCCACCAGTTCTCCAAGAAAAATGCACCTAGCCAGCCCAACCATATTGCATTGATCCACCCTTTTCTGTATTTGTACACTCATCCCAAATTATTCTTTATAAAGTGTAAAAAGCCTTTGTTTCCAGCATTTACATATCGTTTTTTCATCACTTTTGGCAATGTTCTTCCCTTTTTGGCAAACGCAACCCATGTTGCCCTTGGTTGGGGCACTCCTTATCATCTACTCCTGTTGACATCGTCCATATACTCCGAGTATCCCACAGGATACCTACCTCTACTCTCTGAGTTTGTTCACTTTGTCCCGCCTCTGGCACAACTTATCCCATGTCTTGTTGTCCCCCTGACACTCGACCTAGTTTAACGGTTGCGACCACTTATACTTTGCATATACCCCCAACCAAGGGCAGTCTTGAGTCTTCATACAGCTTGACTTCATCCATGTACCTCCTCAGTTCCTAACCTCACCTAGTAGATCTCACAAATCCTTTTGCTTCTTGGAGTTGCATCCCCCTTTTGTCGACATTAGCACAGTTTCCAGAAGGGCGACAATATCTTGACTCTCATTACCTTTCCAATGAGAGGTCTCGGACGGCATAGGGAGAACCACAATTTCTCCCTGCTGTTGTTGACCCCCATAACATTCAACTTCAACACTTTCTCATGTTAAGGTGGGTCTTACTTTGCGACTATTGCAGTTGTTTCTTATGTTTCCCGAAGACCTCTGAACTTGGCTAGGCTATCAATGCCTATAGAATCCGTGATACTTCTTACATGTGTCATTGCCTACTATTCAGAGTATGTTCCTCCTCAGAATTGTCTCCTACCTTTATCACAACCACCCCGAGGGAACTGCAGTTGTCTACATCAACACACCATTTCAATTACTATACAACACCATTCTTTTTTGAGTTACATGACACGAGCATGGGGCATGCCTGCCTCGTTTGTACACAATTTATTTTTACACACCTTATGGAAGGTGGGGTCCTATAGGTTCCCTTCTCCCTCCAACAGGTCACTCTTGATACTCTCACTATCACTCTCTCTTACAACGACACTCTCAGTAGAAGAAACATGGATGAATTTCGGCTATACATATGCTCCTAACCTCATCCATTAGGTGGCTATACATATGAAAATGGTTACAGGAATCCAACATATTCAAACAATTATGAGGTCACCCATGGACCAAAATTACCACAAAAGCATTTCCAAAAGGTACAAAACTATAAAAATAGTGATAAAATTAAGGTGCGCTATGACTACACAGGGCACGTGTGCACATGCGCCATCTAGAAACACATGAAAAGCGCACATGCACACGATGCACGACTCTGGTCGCTAAAAGCTGCACACACTTGAGAATGGCACATTTATGAGATTGGTCGGCCTCCCACGCACTTCTGGTTCAGCTTCCAAGTTGATTTGACATCCAAATCTTGGCTGGATCCGACTGAGTGGCTGGTCAAAGACCTAAAAATTCCCTAAACAACCCCTTTTCACACTAAAAGTTGGTTCCACAATACCTCAAAGTGATGCTATAAAACAAAGCCATGGGTGCACTACATTTTCAAGGAATTCATTTGCAAGGTTATGCTGCTGCTATTCTCTTGAGGAATCCTCTTTTCTCATCAAGAGAATACTAGCATCATTACATTTGGGAAATCCATCTCACCTCTTGAGTGGATTAGCTTGGGATTCTTTCACCATTTCTTTCAAAGTTTTAAGAAGAGATTAGTTGTGGGGGTCCAAGAGCCCTCCCTTGGAGGAAGAAGGGACCCAAAGTCCTCTTTCTTCTTGGTGTTTTCTTTTCACTAATATAATCCTTTCCATTGGTGACATGAGTCTTATTGGTTTTTTGTTCTTATGTCCTTATGCTCAATAGTTTAGTTTTTCTTTCATTTCTTAGTTTAATTCTTAGCTTAGTATTTTATGTTTCTTTTTGTAACCCTTTCCTTCACTTCTATCTTGCTTAGCTAACCCAACTAATCTTGTAAGCACCTCTATTTTGCTCATTTAGGTGACAAAAGAGGCGCAACATAGGGTTTTTCCTTCGGAGGGACATTCTCTGTAGACTGTGATCATTTTCTCTTCCTCAAAGGGATCCGACGTTGTGGGGGAAGACTCTGGTATACTGAGGGTGTGTCGGATTGACGGGATATCTATTTTGCTTAAGACCTCTAACCCTAACTTATTCAAGATGACCTTTTCTTCATGCGAATAATGTTTTTCACACCAACTTATGAACTTTGGAAAAGGGAAAACGACTTCTATGGCATAAGGGGTAATGGAGGCTTGGGCCACTTCAAGGAAGGGTATCTGTTTTCCAACATTGTATAGAAAATTGGATTTGGACATGGAAATGGGTCAAATCGTTATTTCTGTGTCAAATACATATGAGTCCCTGTCAATTAGGGATTCTTCTTTAGAGGTGATGTCTTCCTCTGTTATGGATAAAACGACAGGTTTCATGGCCATAATGAAAAATACCTATGAATCAACGGAGAATGCTCGAACCTGGTTCATTGTTGAGATTCAATTTCGAATGGAGCATTTGTGCCAATTTTCTAATGTTAAAACACTTTGAAATATCATAAAATAATGTCTGGGGCCCTACTTTTATATGCACTTTTAGATATCGGGGGTGGGCAAAAACGGTTTTGGGTAGACTGCTTTTCGCCCTGATATGCCTTGATGGTGCCACATGTTGATGAAATGAAACTGTGGTATTTTCCCCGACCTGCCCTTGAACAATTATCTTTCGCACTACTTCGTTTCCTGATATGTGTTGTGGCCGTCGATCTGGGTCGCTTCAAGATCTACAGTCTATCAGGCCTCATCAACTTCTGCACCTACACTATATTGGCCCTTCTCTGCCAGATGTAACCTGGTCCTCCAAATCAAGCCGCATCTCCACACTACTTTAGCCCTCTGCTAAATATAAAATTTGTATTCCATACAAAATTGTTATGGTGATAACAATACCTATTAATAAAAGTGGGGATAAAATTAATCCTTCTAATTATAGGACCATTATGATTAGCCACATTTTAGCTAAGCTATACAAAATCATTTTGGAAAAAAGATCGGTACATGGATATAAATCCATGGAAAACGACCTAGAGGATAGGATATATTTAGAGACCACCATTCCATTATGGAACACCTTCTTACATTTATTATCATTGTAGAGGTGTTCCATAATGATAAAACTGATCTTCTTTGTTGTTTCATTGATTTTAGAAAATCTTTTGACATGCCTAGAAGTAACCTCTAGAATAGGTTAGAAGATATTAAAGTCCCTTTCGAGTTAGGAAATACTACAGTAAGGTTATATGAGATAATTATTTCCATGTTTAGGAACCCTAAGGGCTGGCCAAAAATAATTAACTGTAATATAAGAGTCAAGTAAGGTTCCCCCTATCCCCTACCCTTTTCATAAGTTATATTGATAAGCTAGAATATTGTTTGTAGGATGCAGGTTGTGTTGGATCTACTCTTGCTAGTATATTAATCATCCTCCTTCTTTATATTGATGATATTGTTCTTATGGATAAAGTTATGTATGACTTAGGTAAGAAACTAATAATCCTCAAGGAATTTTTCTCTAGCACGGGCATGACTTTGAACACTGAAAAAACAAAGGTTACAATCATTAAATACAACACCATCACCTACAATACTTTTTTTTATGACAACAATATCTTGGAGGAAGTTCCTTCATACAAATATTTGGAATCGATATCCACCAAACTCAATTGGAACTATAACGTTAAAAAATGGATAAATGGAGGGTGGAAAGCTTATTATGGACTCAAAAACAATTGTAAAATAGAAAACCTTTGGATTTGGGATTAAAAAAATCCTCTTTCACACTCTTGTCACTCTGGTTATCTTATATAGATGTGAAGTTTTGGGTTGCAGTATATCTAGAGAATCCTGAAGAAAGATAGAACAAATCCAAAATAATTTTATAGATTATAATCTCAAAACTAAGGGAAATACACCATATCCTATCCTCCTCATATAAGCAAGAATTACCCCCATTGAGAGCCTAGGTGTGATTAGATACCTAACATACAATAAAATATAAACAACATGGATGAAAAGGGGCTCCCCACAATTGCTTCAAACTCTAGCTAAAACCACTAGTTGCTCAAGTGGGGATGGCATAAAGATTCCAAATCTTGGCTAAATCATTGGGGAATACAAGAAGAATCCATCATGCAGAATATTGATAATATTATAACTATTATCACTTCTAAATTTAAGGACAATATGTGGTGTGATAAAGAATTAGTGGATAAAAGGAAATTAAGATAATAGAAGGAGGTGGCCATTGTTGGACTTATGGGCTAACCTGTGTTATACCTTAGTTATCCACCAAAAACCATTATCACCATCGACTCTTCTGGTAAAATAGAAGGTTACATCACGGATAGAGTGCACAAAACAGTCTCACCCGAGATGGTTTATGGGGGAATGTAAGATGCAGGTGTCTACAGTCATGTAAGGGATTGGGTGATGTTATTTCTTACTTCTTATTTATACTATGTAACCATGCATTCTATTATACTATTCATCATATCCATTCATTCATTCATTCATTCATTTGCATATTTAATCTAGCGTGCATTGTAAATAAATCATCCCTTCATCTATCTAACCATCCAGTGATAACAATAGAGATAGTAACAGATTAAAACACATTGCACACATAGTTTTATTGTGGTTCACCCCCCTTGGGGTTATGTCCACAAAGGTGTTTTTCTTATTTTCTTATTCATCAAAAGGCGTTGCGCACATCACATCATAGTAAAGAGTAGAGAGGAAGACAAGGATCGCACCAATATCGATAGATTTCAACCTGAACCTGAACTACTTTGACCTCATCTGAGCTTTACAACTCTCAAAACATACTCCGACTCACAAGGACTCCAAAATATATTCTCCAAAACAAACTTGTTGTACTTACACTCTAGATAGATATGCCTCTGATAATGATTATAATTATCATTCTAATGATATCCTTCAAATCTACCTCATACCCCTTATTTATATTATAAAATTGTTTTAGAAACACTTACAATCCATCCCCAAACCCTAACCCTAACTAGGCTAGGTTTTTCCACATTTTTGTTGGATTTTGGCAAATCCTACTCCGTGCGCTTCTTTTCCTCACCATTTGTTTGACTTATGGGTTGACCTAGGTTCTACCTTAGTTCTCTAACAAAACCCTTATCACCATAGGCCCTTCTGGTAAACCAGAAGGCTACACCGCACAGAGAGTGCACTGTGCAGTCTCACCCAAGATGGTTTATGGGGGATTGCAGGATGCAGGTGTCTGCAGTTATGCAAGGGATTGGGGGATGTTATTTCTTAATTATTCGTTCTACTACAACCATTAATTCTATCATACTATTCATCATATCCATTCATTCATTTGAATATTTAATCTAATGCACATTGTAAATAAATAATCCATTCATTTGTCTAACCATTCAATGATAATTGTAGATATAGTAACACATTAAAACACATTGCACACATGGTTTTATCATGGTTCACCCCCCTTGGGTCTAAATCCACAAAGATCTTTTGATACTTTTCTTATTCATCAAAAGGATTTGCTCACATTACATCATAGTAAAGAGTAGTGAGGAAAACCAGGATTGCGCCAAGATCCACAAATTTCAACTTGACCCTCAACTACTTGGACCTCATCCAAGCTCTACCACTCTCAAAACAAACTATGACTCACAAGGAATCCAAAATATGTTCTCCAAAATAGACTTGTCACACTTACACTCTGGATATATATGCCTCTGATAATGATTAGGATTATGATTCTAATGATATCCTTCTAATGTACCTCTTACCTCTTATTTATATTACAAAATTGGGTTAAAAATTCTTACAATCCATCCCAAAACCCTAACCCTAAGTAGGTTAGGTTTGTCCACATTTGTGTTGGATTTATGCAAATATTCTTGTGTGTATTGATTTTCCTCGCTATTTGTTGGACTTATGAGCTGACCTGGGTTCTACCTTAGTTCTTCAACAAAACCCTTATCACCATCATCCTTTCTGGTAAACCAAAAGGCTACATCGCGCATAGAGTGCACAACATAGTCTCACCCGAGATGATTTATGGGGGACTGCAAGATGCATGTGTGTTAAATTCCTAACCCGCACATAGGTAGATCAATGTATTCGGATGTAATAAAGGTCAATATTAATAAGGCCTTTCAATAAAATAGAATAAGGCGGATGTAAGAAGACCTAATAGAAGCTTCCGCTT
>SNQJ01S0028058.1:73493-89934 GCA_010110895.2 Picea sitchensis | reverse complement strand
ACCAGTGGGCTCAATGGTTACCCCTCGCCGAATGGTGGTACACCACTACATACCATACAACCACTCACATGACTCCTTTTGAAGCAGTGTATGGACAGAAGCCACCTTCAATTCTCTCATACTTATCAGGTACCTCGAAGGTCCAGGCGGTTGACCAAACACTTACAGTCCAAGAGGATATCCTTTGTACCCTTAAAGAGAACTCGATCATGGACCAGAATAGAATGAAGCAACAAGGTAGCTCCGAACGTCAATTTGTAGAAGGGGATCATGTTTTTCTGCGACTGCAACCATATAAACAAACTTCCCTCAAGTCCGAGCAGTGTCAGAAGCTAGCACCCAAATTTTATGGCCCTTACAAAGTTCTCAAGCGTGTGGGACAAGTCGCATATCAGTCAGCTCTGCCCAGTCAGTCGAAGCTACATCCTGTTTTTCATGTTTCATGCTTGAAGAAGGTGATTGGAACCAAGTGCCAAATTCAAACCAACCTTCCAGAGTTAGATGAAGAAGGATCCATTTGGCTACAACCAGAAGCATTTTTGGACCAGTGTGAGCGTCGCCTGTGTCAGAGAACCATCAAGGAAGTGCTCGTACAGTGGAAATATATGACTCCAGCAGATGCCACTTGGGAACCAGCTACCATTCTGCAACATTTTCCACATCTCAAGCCTTGAGGACAAGGTTGTTTTTAAGGGGGAGGACATGTTAAGGTCCTAACCCGCACATAGGTAGATCAATGTATTCGGATGTAATAAAGGTCAATATTAATAAGGCCTTTCAATAAAATAGAATAAGGAGGATGTAAGAATACCTAATAGAAGCTTCCGCTTCTAGAAGGATCTTCCTCTAGATGCTTCTCTTAATAGACATATTTAGTATAAATAAGGGTCGAGGGTATGAAAACCCTAGCTTGGAGATTTTTGTAACAGAGCATTGCTCGACTGGAGTTTGCCCCCTCGAAGAGGCTTGTGAACATTGCTATCTGAATGAAAGTGCTATTTCTATTGCTATTTCGTATATCATTTCTGTGTATTGTGAAGATTATGCTGGATATTTTACTGTTATTCTGCCATTTCTAGCATTTCATTTCTGTTCTGCATATTTTATATATCTGGTATCTTGCAATGTGTATTCATTCATGGAAGGGATTAGGGGATGTTATTTCTTACTTATTCTTTCTACTACTTAACCATGCATTCTATTATACTATTCATTAGATCCATTCATTCATTCATTCATTTGCATATTTAATCCAGTGTGCGTTGTAAATAAATCATCCATTCAATGATAACTACATAGATAGTAACACATTAAAACACATTGAACACATGGTTTTACTGTGGTTCACCCCCTGTGGGGATACATCCACAAAGATATTCTTCTTTTGTTATTCATCAAAAGGTGTTGTACGTATTTCATCATAGTAGAGAGTAGTGAGGTGGACCAGGATCGCACCAAGCTCCACAACTTCCCACTTGACTCTCAGCTACTTCAACCTCATCCGAGCTCTACGACTCTCAAAACAGACTTTAAATCACAAGGACTCCAAAATATGTTCTCCAAAACAAACTTGTTGCTCTTACACTCTAGATAGATATGCATGTGATAATGATTATGATTATCATTCTAATTATATCCTTATAATATATCTCATATCCCTTATTCATATTTTAAAATTGGGTAAGAAACCCTTACAATCCATCCCAAAACCCTAACCCTAACTAGGCTAGGTTTGTCCACATTTGCGTCAAAGTTCCGCAAATCGTGTCGTGCACGGTTCTTTTCCTCATAATTTGTTGGACTTATGGGATGAGTCGGGTTCTACCTTAGTTTTCCAACAAAACCCTTATCACCATCGACCCTTCTGGTAAACCAAAATGCTACACCACACATCGAGTGCACAATATAGTCTCACCCGAGATGGTTTATGGGAGACTACAGGATGCAGGTGTCTGCAATCATGGAAGGGAATGGGGGATGTTATTTCTTACTTCTTCTTTCAACTACTAAACCATGAATTCTATTATACTATTCATCAGATCCATTCATTCATTTGCCTACTTAATCTAGTGCACACTATAAATAAATAATCCATTCATCTATCTAACCATTCAATGATAACTACATAGATAGTAACACATTAAAACAGATTGCACACATGGTTTTATCATGGTTCACCCCCCCTGGGGCTACGTCCAGAAAAATCTTTTGTTGCTTTTCTTATTCATCAAAAGTCGCTAACCCATTACATCATAGTAAATAGTAGTGAGGAGGACCAGGATCGCACCAAGATCCAAAACTTGCAACTTGACCCTCAACTACTTCGACCTCATCCAAGCTCTACCACCCTCAAAACAAACTACGACTCACAAGGACTCCAAAATATGTACTCCAAAACAAGCTTGTCACACTTACACTCTATATAGATATTCCATTTATAATGATTATTATTATCATTCTAATCATATCCTTATAATATAACTTAAACCCCTTATTTATATTACAAAATTGGGTTAAAAACCCTTACAATCCATCCCAAAACCCTAACCCTAACTAGGCTAGGCTTTCCACATTTTTGTTGGATTTCCGCAAATCCTACTACATACCCTTATTTTCCTCACCATTTGTTGGACTTATGGGCTGACCTGGGTTCTACCTTAGTTCTCCAACAAAACCCTTATCACCAACAACCCTTTTGGTAAACAAGAAGTCTACACTGCGCACAAAGTGCACAACACACTCTCACCTGAGATAATTTATGGGGGATTGTGACGCAGACCCCCACCTCAGCAGCGTCTTCTTGACCTCCAGGTCTTTGGATCTTCAAATTCCCAAGATTAAATGGCTCCTTTGGTCTCTCTTGGAACCCTTAACACATATAACCATAGGTCTCCTTTTATATTCTCCACCCACGCGAACATGCACTAGGCGCGAGCCTCCTCTCCACATGACCATTGGTGTGACCACAGACTTAACCCAAAAATGCGCGTCGGGTTTTGCAATTTTGGGACTTTCGTTGTGAGTCACCCAAACTCCTCCGATTCCCCAAACCTCAAAATGGGATAAGGGTCCCTAGCCCCTTCCTTATTTTTCTACCATATGACCTCCAGTCAAACCCTGGGGTCCACCTCCGAGCACGTTGGGATTTCACGTGTCGGGAACTCGCGATGTGACTTTTCTCCCTTTTCCTGATATCCAAACTCGTGAATTCCTCATCATAGATCAATGGTCCTGAACCTCCCACGATCTGAGGGCCTAGATCGCGTTGATATTTCACGATTCGTGACCTCCGAGTAGAAAGTTCCTCCACTCTCCTGATTCCTGAAATGTCGATACTTCGGAGCTCCCAATCAATGGCTCACACTCCTCTGGATCTAAAGGATACTATCTCTCCTAAGATTTCAAGTGTTGAAAGACACTTAGCCTTATCCTTATCGTAGATCTACTAGATATGATGGTCCATGAAAAATCGACACTTCTCCCTCCAATAATTCCCACCGTCCGTTCAGGATCTCGATGTTTCCTGGAAAAACAATTGGCGTCAACCCTATTGAGCTTGATTTTTGTGAGGTGACTTTGACCCTCGCCTGTCCTCTGGACTTTCCAAGTCTTTATCCCTCTTGATCTTGATTCTTGCTACAAACTCAAGAATTTTAAGGGATTCTTGCACGCAGTCCTTGCAGCTGATTATCTGATATCTCACAACTCTGTGCACTCCTTGTGACAAAAGTTCTTCAACCACTCACTTGGTTGGAAAAGTTTAATACTTCGACCTGGTCTGCGCACCTAGCATGGATCTGTGCTATACTTGCACTTTTGTTGGTATAAGAACAACTCTATCTCTCCTGATCTTTTCTGAGATAAAACTTAGAATCTTGTCATCTCACTCCTTGCAGACCTTCACTCCACTCCTTGTCGGAATTCTCAGGATGAGGAGAAATTGAAACTTATACTCTCCCTCTCATAGACTTCATACATTCAACATGGAATCATACACATAAATCATTTAAACAAATGCATAACATAGAATATAAGCAAAACTGTAAACATACCATTCAATAGATGCAAACAATAACCATAAATCACAATTAAATTGTATCAAAGCATTCTCATATTAATTCAAGTGCTTCTGTACATGGTTTCTATAGAAACAACCATCTTCTCAAACAACTTCTACAATCTATGTTCTTCTCTACTCTCCTATGCGCTCTTGTTTCTATAGCTTCTACTCTTACAATTGAGAATGATCATACAATACATACGACAGATATTTCTTGAGTTTTCCCTCCTACAACTCTAATTTATCTTATCAAAATTAAAGACTACAACTACTTTACATTTATTACATTAAATGCCTACAACCGACAGATGAGAGAAAACACTCAAGATCTTCATTACAATCCCCAAAACGTTTAAGAGAAATCACATCCTTTCATCTATTACATTAATGTTTCATCTTTTAAATTTCAAAATTTCTTCAAAATGTGCACTGGTGCATATCCAACTATCCTCCACTTGTGCTTGCTTGTGATGCTCCTGCATCATACTCCTCTGGCTGAAAAATTCATGGACTCCTATCCATGAGATCCTGCACTGTCTGTCCATATTTATGGATATCTTCTTCGCTTTCCCAACTGGCATCCTCAATCGGGTGTCCTTTCCACTTTACCAAGTATTCAAAATATGTCTTCGTTCAGGTTTTCTCACCAACTCTTTGATCAATGATCTTATCCATCTGTAGATTTTCAGCTACAGGCATCTTCTTGACCCACTGAAATTCCTTTTGATTCTCTTCTCCTATCGCTTCATCTGCTCTGTAAGTTTACAAATCAACTATGTTGAATATGGGCGATATTCCCACACCATCTAGAAATTCTATCTCGTAAGTATTGGCCCCAAACTTCTTCAAGATTTTACATGGCCCTATCTTTTTCATCTTCAACATATTATACATTACTCTTGGGAACCTTTCTTTTCTTAGATGTGTGAAGACAAAATATACCACTTCAAATTGAATCTCTCTCCTTTGTTGATATGCTCTGCACTTTTATTCCTTGTTGGAATTGTGCAACCGTTCTTTAATCTTATTGTGGAGCTCCTACATATCTGCTGTAAAATCTCCCTCTCCAACACTACTAAATTCCTTCTGCTCCAAGTCTCTCAACTCAGATACTCCGCTTAGCTGCATTCCATACATTATATGGAATGGGCTTTGTCCTATGCTTATGTTAGGTGATTCATTATATGAAAATTCCACTTGCGGAAGAATCTGATCCCACTGACTATGATGTTCAGCTACTAAACTCCTCAATAAGTCTCCCAAACTTTGATTTACTACCTCAGTTGGTCCATCCATTCGAGGTTGATATGTTGAGCTAAAAGATAGATTTGTCCCCAACATTTTTTGTAGTGTCCTCCATGAATGACCAACAAAATTGGCACCTATGTCTGAACCAATACTCTTGGGTAAACCATGAAGTCGAACAACTTCTTTGAAAAACAAATTTGCAATGTGTGTTGCATCACTAGTTTTCTGACATGGAATGAAATGTGCAATTTTTGAGAATTTGTCGAGTACCACGAATATGGAATCATAGCCTCTATGTTTCCTCGGTAGTCCCAACACAAAATCCATGATTGCCACGTCCCACAACCTCTCTGGTATTGGAAATGGTTGATACAACCCTGTATTATGTCATTCCCCTTTGCGTGTTGGCAGATTCTACATCTGTTGACAAATTTCTTGACATCTGTTCTCATCCCTGGCCAATAATACAAACTTTTCAGTTGTGCAAATGTTTTATCATGGCTGAAATGTCCAGCCAATCCCCCACTATGCTTTTCCTTCAAAAGGTTTTCTCTTATAGAACTCTTTGGGATACACAACTGATTTCCTTTGAATAATAATCCATCTTGAATCAAATATTCAATCTATTGGATTCTATCTCTTAGAACGATATTCTCACATGCTTCATAAGTGTCCTTGAAATCAGAATCATCCTTGTAGATTTCCTTAAGGCTATCAAAACCTAAGGTCTTCACTCAAAACTCCTACAGAATCAAAAATTTCCTGCTCAATGCATCAACAACCTTGTTAGCTTTTCCAGAAATGTGCTTTATAAAAGAATTAAAGTTTTGCATGAACTTAACCCATTTTTCATGTTTCTAGTTCAGTTTCTCCTATCTGTCTATAAACTATAAGGCCTGGTTGTTGCTATACAAAACAAACTCTTTTTGAACTAGGTAGTGCCTCCATTTCTTCAGCGCTTGTATGACTTCATAAAAATCTTTATCATAAATAGAGTAATTTTTCTTGGCACCGTTCAACTTCTCACTGAAGTATGCAACTAGTCAATTGTCTTGACTTAAGACTGCTCCAATCATAAATC
Organism: Picea sitchensis; assembly: GCA_010110895.2. Classification (NCBI taxonomy): domain Eukaryota; kingdom Viridiplantae; phylum Streptophyta; class Pinopsida; order Pinales; family Pinaceae; genus Picea; species Picea sitchensis. The sequence goes on along the minus strand of SNQJ01S0028058.1, from coordinate 83,545 downwards.
CACTTGTGTCACATCTCACTTGAAATGTTTTACTAAAATCTGGCAGAACCAGAACTGGCTGTCCAATTATCTTTTCCTTTAACAACTTGAAACTTTTCTCCGCTTCCTTTGTCAAATGAAAATATTTATGTCTTTTCTTGACTGTGTCCATCATTGGTGCACAAATTCCACTAAAATTTCTGATGAACTTCTTGTAAAAACTGGATATTCCATGGAAGCTTCTAACTTCAAAAAATTCCTTGGCGATGACCACTCTTTGATTTCTTTTACCTTTTCAAGATCCATCTTCAACTTGTTCAAAGAGATCACGAAGCCCAAATAAATGATTTTTGTCTTCATGAAAGACGAATTCTTTAGATTTATCATCAACTTCTCTTTCTGCAACCTCTGCATCACTGAAGCTAAATGTCTCAAATGTTCTTCGCCAATCTTACTGAAGATCAATATATCATCAAGATACACAATTACAAATTTTCCAATGAAATCTTTCAAGACTTCATTGATCAATCTCATAAAATTACTTGGCACATTCGTCAAGCCAAACGACATGACAATCCATTCATACAACCCTTCATTTGTCTTGAATTTTTTCTTCCATTCATCACCTTCACTCATTCTAATCTGATGATATCCGCTTTTCAAATCAATTTTTGAAAAAATATTTGCTCCACTCAAGCAATCCATCAAGTCATTCATCTCGGGTAAAGGAAATCTATACCTGATGGTGATTTTTTTTATATCCCTCGAGTCTGTACACATCCTCCATCCACCATCCTTATTTGGACTTAACATTGTTTGCACAATGCATGGACTCAAGCTTTCTCTAATCAACCCTTTGTCCATCAAATCGTGGACTTGCTTCTTGACCTCTTCATTCTCCTGCAACATCAATCTGTACTCTGATTTTTTTGGTAAACTCACTCCTGGTATAAGGTCAGTGTGGTGGATTATACTTCTGATGGGAAAAAATGAACAAGGTAAATCGTCCACTACTATATCAACGAAATTCTCCAGCAGTTCCTGAATTTCCTTAGGTAGATCATCTATAAAAGTACTGGTCAAAATGACTCTAGGTTTTCTAACGACAAAAAACTGCATTAATTCATCTTTCTTGACTTCATCAAGAAGTTCCTTCCCACTCATGAGAAGTATAGTATTGCTTGTTTATTCTTTCACCTTCTTGTCTTCAATTGGCAGCAACATATGTGTCCTACCATTCTTCTCCAAGGTGTATGTGTTCTTTCTTCCGTCATGAATAACATTTCTTTCATATTTCCATGGCCTCCCCAACTAAAGATGACAAACATTCATGGGAATAACATCACATAAGATCTCATCTCTGTATCCCCTTATCTTAAATTCAACTAAACTTTGTTTAGTGACAGTTACCTAATGTCCTTTTTGCAACCACGAAACTTTGTATGGTCTTGGATGTGCAACTGTTTCCAACTCCATCTTTTCCACCATCTCTATGGATACTAGATTATCTGTGCTTCCACTATCAACTATCACCTTGCATACCCTATCCTTTGTCTTGCAAGCAGTCCTAAACAAACTCTTCCTCTGGACTAGATTCTCCATCTCTTTCTCTGGATTTAAGAGAGTTTTCCTCATCATTAAGGATCTTCCACCTTCTGCATCTTCTGCCTCAACATTTCGCCTTTGTGCTTGTAAAATTTAAGCTTCTCCTCCTCCATCTCTTTTTCTATCGGGACATTCCCAAGATTTGTGCCCGATATTTACACAGATAAAACACTTTATTTCACCTCCTCTGCCTCTTTCTCGAGGAAAAGTGTTCCTATCAGCATACTATCCTCCGTGTGAGCTTCCTACCCTTTCTGGGTGGTTATGTGTTTTCTTTTCTTCATCCTTGGGATTATGTACTCTGTCCCGGGCAACTGCTTTGCCTCTACTCTAACTTCTACCTCTGCCCCTTTGACCTTTCTTTCGGGCCAATTTCACTTATGCCTTTGAAGAAATCTGATAAGCATCTTCCACATTTCTGATTTTCACCATGATCATATCATCCTGAATCTCATCTCATGCCATTCATGTATCTGGTGACTTTTTCATCATCACTCTTGTGATGACCAGCTAAAACTCCTCAATGTATTCCTTCATTGTCACCCCTTTCTGTCTCAAAATCTGCATTCTTCGAAACAAATTGATTTGGTAATATCTGGGTATTAATTTGGCTTTCATCTTGGCAACCATCCTATCCCCTCTTTTGATTCTTTGTTTTCCTTTGCAATGCTTATCAGCCTGAAGTTCATCCCACTATAGTGATACATGTCCTTTCAGTCTAGTGACAACATGCTTTACCTTCTTATCTTCTTCTATATCCTCATAGTCGAAGTATTTATCTAGAGCTCTATACCAATCTAGCAGCTCCTCAACGTCTAAGTTACCTTCATACATCAGGATGTCCAATTTATCACTGGAACCTATTCTTGCAACAACCTTAAATAGATGTTCCTTTGCAAGATATTCGGCTACAAATTCTTCTTCGGCTCTAGCTTCATTCTCGCTTTCAGCCTCACTGATATCTCCAGTATTAGGTGTTCACCTATGTGTAGCCTCCATGGCATCCAATTGAGCACGAAGTTATCTTATTTCCATTTCCACGACTGGGTCAAGCATAGATCCCTCTTGACGTCTCCTCTACAACATTGTTTCAATCTGTCCATGCAAAATTCAATCACAATTGTCCTCTGTCTTCCCTCTACAGAAAAAAAAATTTGTTAGCTCTGATACCAGCTGATGTAGACCCCCACCTCAGCAGGGTCTGCTTGACTTCCCAGTCTTTGGATCTTCAAATTCTCAAGACGAAATGGCTCCTTTGGTCCCTGTTGGAACCCTTAACACATATAACCACAGGTCTCCTTTTATATGATCCGCCCACGTGAACATGCACTAGGCGTGAGCCTCCTCTCCATGGGACCACTGGCGTGATCAAAGACTTAACCAAAAAAGGAAAATCGGGTTTAGCGATTTCAAAACTTTCATTGCGAGTCACCCCGAATCCTCAAATTCATGAAACCTTGAAATGGGATAATGATCCCTAGCTCCTTCCTTATTCTTCTACAATATGACCTGCAGTCAGACCCTGGGGTCCACCTCTGAGAGTGTCGATATTTCTCATGTCAGGAACTCGCGATGTGACTTTCCTCCTTTTTCGCGATATCCAAACTCGCGACTTCCTCGCCACAGATCAACGGTCTTGAACCTCCCATGATATGACGAACCAGATCGTGTTAGGATTTCATGACTCACGACCTCTTAGTAGCAAGTTCCTCCACTCTCCAGACTCCCGAAATGTCAATATTTCAGAGCACCTAATCAACGGCTCATGCTCTTATGAATCTAACGTCTATTATCTCTCCTGATATTGTGAGTGTTGAAAGACACTTAGCCTTATCCTTCCCACATATCTACTAGATCTGATGGTCCACGAAAAATTGACGCTTCTCCCTCTGAGAATTCCCACTGTCCGTTTAGGCTCTCGATGTTTCCTGGAAAAACAATTGGCGTAAACCCTCGTCTGTCCTTTGGAATTTCCAAGTCTCTATCCCTCTTGAGCTTGATTCTCACTGCAAACTCAATTATTCTAGGGGATTCTTTCACACACTCCCTGCAGCCCTCACGATAGTCCCTGATTATATGATATCTCCCAACTCTGCGCACTCCTTGCAAAAGAATTTATTCAACCACTCACTTGGTTGGAAAAGTCTAAGACTTCGACCTGGCCTGGGCACACCTGGCACGACTCTGTTCTATACTTGCACTTATGTTGGTATAAGAAAAACTATATCTCTCCTGATCTTTTGTGAGATAAAACTTAGAATCTTGTCAACGCACTCCTTGCGAAGCTTCACTTCACTCCTTGCAGGAATTATCAGGACGAGGACAAATTGAAAATTATACTCTCCCTCTCATAGAATTCATACATTCAACATGGAATCATATACATAAAGCATTGAAACAAATCCATAACAGAGCATATAAGAAAACTGTAAACATATCATTCAATAGATGCAAACAGTAACCATAAAACACGATGAAATTGGATCAAAGCATTCTCACATTAATTCAAGTGTTTTTTTACATGGTTTCTATAGCAACAACTATCTGCTCAAACAAATTCTACTATCTTTGTTCTTCTTTGCTCTCCTATGCCCTCTTGTTTCTACGACTTCTACTCTTACAATTGAGAATGATCATACAATACATATGAGGGATCTTTCTTGAGTTTTCCCTCCTACAACTCTAAGCTATCTTATCGAAATTAAATACTACAACTACTTTACATTTATTACATTAAATGCCTCAAATCGATAGATGAGATAAAACGTTCAATATCTGCATTACAATCCCCAAAACATTTAAGATCAATTACATCCTTTCAATGATTACATTAATGTTTCATCTTTTAAATTTCAAAATGTTTTCAAAATTTGAAATGGTGCATATCCAACTGTCCTCCACTTGTGCTTGCTTGCGATGCTCCTGCATCAGATTGCAAGATGCACGTGTCTGCATTCATGGAAGGGATTCTGGGATGTTATTTCTTACTTCTTATTTATATTATGTATCCATGGATTCTATTATACTATTCATCAGATCCATTCATTCATTTGCATATTTAATCTAGTGTGAGCTGTAAATAAATCATCCATTCATCTATCTAACCATTCAATGATAACTGCATATATAGTAACACATTAAAACACATTGCACACATGGTTTTACCGTGGTTCACTGCCCATGGGGCTACGTCCACAAAGATCTTCTCCTTCATTTCTTATTCATCAAAAGGCATTGTTCACATTACATCATAGTAAAGAGTAGTGAGGTAGACCAGGATCACACAAATCTCCACAACTTGTGACCTGAACCTCTGCTACTTCGACCTCATCCGAGCTCTACAACTCTCAAAATAGACTCTAAATCACAAGGACTCCAAAATATGTTCTCAAAAACATACTTGTCACACCTACACTCTAGATAGATATGCCTCTAATAATTATTATGATTATCATTCTAATGATTTCCTTATAATCTACCTCATATCCCTTATTTATATTTTAAAATTAGGTTAGAAACCCTTACAATCCATCCCAAAACCCTAACCCTAACTAGGCTAGGTTTGTCCACATTTTCATCGGATTTCCACAAATCCTGTCGCGCACGCTATTTTTCCTCATAATTTTTTGGACTTATGAGATGACCCGGGTTCTACCTTAGTTTTCCAACAAAACCCTTATCGCCATCGGCTCTTCTGGTAGATCAAAAGGATACACGTCGCACAAAGTCCATAGTGTAGTCTCACCCGAGATGGTTTGTGGGGGATTGCAGGATGTAGGTGTCTGTAGTCATGGAAGGGATTGGGATATGTTCTTTCTTCTTCTTTCTCCTACTGAACCATGCATTCTATTATAGTATTAATTAGATCCATTCATTCATTCATTTGAATATTTAATCTTGTGCGCATTCTAAATAAATCATCCATTCATATATCTAACAATTCAATGATAACTGCAGAGATAATAACACATTAAAACACATTGCACACATGGTTTTACCGTGATTCACCTCCCCTCGGGTTACGCCCACAAATGTCTTCTACTTCTTTTCTTATTCATCAAAAGGTGTTGTGTGCATTACATCATAGTAAAGAGTATTGAGGTGGACCAAGATCACATCAAGCTCCACAACTTGCGACATATCCCTCATCTACTTCAACCTCATCCAAGCTCTACAACTCTCAAAACATACTCCTACTCACAAGGACTCCAAAATACGTTATCCAAAACATACTTGTCACACTTACACTCTAGATAGATATGCCTCTAATAATGATTATGATTATGATTATCATTCTAATGATATCCTTATAATCAAATTCATACTCCTTATTTATATTACAAAATTGTGTTAGAAACCCTTACAACCCATCACAAAACCCTAACCTTAACTAGGGTAGGTTTGTCCACATTTGTGTCAGATTTCCGCAAATCCTGTCACGTGTGTTTCTTTTCCTCAAAATGTGGCGCACTCTCCTTCTTGTTCCATTTTGCCTCGTTTGTTGTGTTGTTCTCCAAACATGCTTTCTCCAACAGTCACCCCTAATTTTGAAAATAAAAATTACCTCTCATTTTTTAGAAGTGCAAAGAATAAAATCAACATTGTTAAAATAAAAACAAACTCTCACTGGCTACATAGTGAAAGAGGGCATTGGAAATCTCCCAAAACACTTTGGGTTGAAAGATTCTATCATCATTGTGAGTGGGATGAAATATTCTATCATCTTTGTGACACTTAAGTGGATAGAATATGAATAACACTTCCTCTTAACATACACCCATATTAGATCCCAATTTAACAATATTTGCCACAATGGAAACCTTCCTAACCTTCTAACTTATGAAAACTATAGTTATCTTGAAAGACTTTTCTCAAAGTTTTTTTAGCATCGAAATACATTTTTAAATAATTCAAAGTAATATCTTACCTTCTTAAGAAAACCAATTGGTCTCAGTGGAGGCTAATCATCATCATCATCATAAAAAAAAAATTACAAACTCATTGAAATCAATAAATTCAAATCTAAGAGATTTCCCTAGTTTCAAGGTGATGAGTCAACCTAGATTTGCAGATAGAAACCAAGGATAGTTGTCCATTAGCAATTCAATTGAGTTCTGATAGGTTTTCCTCCTCTTGGCAAGGTTAAATTTTAAAATTTAGTCTTTTTTATAATATCAAGAAATAGAAGGTAAAATTGTTGTTGCTTAATTACGCTGATAGACGTCCCCCCTATTGGAATTGATGAGTCAATGAATATTTTAATTATAAATTCCAATCTTGTGGCCAATATTTAAAGATGTCAGCATATTCTTCGTCATCCTCCCAATTCAATGAATAAGATTTAATGCTCATAACTTCCTTGTATTTATAAATGCATCCGTTAACTTGTTTACTTTTTCACATTTATCTAATCATATTAAGAAATTACTATACAAGCATATGATTACCACATTAAGGAGGATTAGTATCTATGCAATCCACATTTATATCATTAAAAAACACTGTGAACACATTTCATGTTGGGGGAACACATTGGTTTCTGATGTCTGAACCGTCACAAAAGTTTAATATTCACCCATTATTATCTAGAATGCGCTCAAATAGACTATGCATTTAATTATTCTATGGATATGAACGTACAAGTGACAGTGCACATGTGAATGAACATAAGGGAAAAACTTACTCACACACAATTCGAGGAGGCCGACAACCCACCTCTTTTGTTGAATTAGTGTAGTTCTGTTGAATTAGTGTATCAATCAAGTTATTTGGAGCGCACCCTAAAAATGTGTTTCTCCTTGGAGTATAATAAATAGATTTCCATCCTCTGCACTATATAACAAAGCCTACCAATACATCATCTCTACAAACAATGGAGCATGCAACTTTATGATATGTCATCACTCACTTCCAAATAGGGCATCCCTGTGATGGATTCATCTGGAGCCTTCATAGAATGGACCTTCAATTCCATCTACTCCTTTATTTTTGATCTGCATGTGAATATTGACAGGTCGTATTATATATTCATTTATCCGAATATTTGCATAATATTTAGATTTCTTTAGATTTAGATTGCACATACAGTTCTGCTTGATTGGATCAAAAGCACAGATGGGAGACTAAGTTTTCACGGGTTTACGAAGTTGCTTCATGGTGTAATAGTGCATTCAAGTACCAAGCCTCAATAAATGATGCACGGGTTGTTTAATATTTGTCGTTTATTTAATGTCAATGTCGGGGAGCACTTAATTTTGTTAGCTAGTTGTATCTATCAGTAATTTTGGTGCGAGTCAAGCAATTCCGTTGAAGGTTAAAGTTTAAAATTTAACCAGGATAGCTTCATGATATCTATTGGTGCAATTAATATATTAATAGTGAAATTGGTTGAATTAATAGTGTAATGTATTAATATAATTTTAATTTTATTAAGTAGCCAAAATAATTTAAAAAATAAATAGATTAAGATAGATTTATAATTCCAAGATAAATTTATAATGTCTAAGTAATTTTTATTTTCCCCACTTCTATTATATTATATAGATTTATTTTTTCAAATTTATTAATAATAAATTAAAACCAATTATGCATCTATTTTATATAATGTTGTAAAGCATGTACTTTCTCTATAAAATTGTAAAGCATGTATTGTCGGTTCTCAGTTAAAGTTTTAATAATATTATGTAAGTTTTAATGTGGAGATGCAATTTATGAATCCCACAACCATCTTTTAAAGTTTTAATTATTTAAAGTTTCAAGTTTTTAATGGTATATTAAAGTATTTATATTGATAATGAAATAGTGTATAAAGATTGTTTGAAGTTTTATATTTATTTAAATAGTGGTTAGAGTTTTAATAATATTATGTAATGTTTTAAGTTTTAATCGTATATTTAATTATTTATATTGAAAATAAAATTAATTATTTAAAATTTTAAGATTTAATTGTATATTTAATTATTTATATTGATAATGAAATGGTGTATAAAGGTTGTTTGAAGGTTTTTATAACTTTTTTTGTTTTACTTTATAATGTATCTTTTATATTTAAGTATCTTTATAATATAGGAAACTTAATTTCTTAAAAGTTAGTGAATTGTGTTATACTATGGATATTAATAATATTATACAAGTGAAATTGATTTAATTCTCTGTAATTTATATGTGTATGAAAGGTTTTAAATTATGTTATAATATGGAAATTATGTATGTGAAATTGTTTTTTACTAATTTGTATTTTTACCATACATTTTATGGAAAAGTATAAATCATTGTCTACAAAGTAAAAGATGATTCCATACATCTCATTGATCAGGGGATCAAATTTTGCTCAATTTTCAAAGTGCTTGGAATGAAATGAAAACAGTGCCATTGCGTCTGTCTTGTCTTCCTGATTCCGGCGGTATATTTACTTTCGCAAATGGAGTCCGTATGGAGGAGATATCGCGATCTGATCGCCAAGCTAAACAGGTAAAATTTGGGATGTTGACTGTACCTGTCCATACAGTCCGTACGGCCACGTGGAGGGCCGTACCATCTTTCTAACGTGGCGTATTGATGATGTGGCGCATTTTGGTTGGATGTTCGTTGACCAGTAATATGCTGACACGTGTCCGTTTGGGCGAATTATGTGAAGACACGTAGCCCAACCCAAGGGCGCCACGTGTCGTTCATTTGTTGGGCATTATTGTCCGCGGGGTTCGACCCCTGGAACTCCCCCTTTGTAAAGCTTTAACACATATCCGCTAGCCAACATACCCGCACATGTTCCTTGCTACATAACCTAAAGCATAAATATTTGAATTGGAATATTGTAATAGTTGGAAAGGGGGGCGGGTCGGGGCTAAGCCCCGACCTGTGGACATATCGTTGGACATACGACCATATATGTGGTGGCCCGAACTATTGGCGCGTTATGTATATATTACATTGCAATGTATTGCAATGTATTACATTGCATATACATTGAAATATGTTAACCATTGTATTAAATCGCGCGCGGGAAATTTAAAACTGTTGGTTAATGCGTGTGGTTTGACCGGTGTAATAACTACGTGCGGGAGTTATACCGTTTGAACAGTTGAACCATTTTTGCGCCCGACCTTTGGTCCCATGGGGCATATGACCCAGTGCCGAGGCGGTTAGGGGCTGGAGGCGCCCTAACCGTTCTACGTTTTGGACCGGTGCGCGGTTGCGTATGGGTCTTGGTTTTCATGCTTAAATGAGCATGTGTGCTAGGTTTGAAGCACAAGGGGTGCAGATTGTAGAACTAGAGACAACATAGTTGAAGGGGAGAACTTCAAGGAGGCTATCTTCTTCATTTTTCAACCGTTTCAGGTGCTGAAAGAGCCCAGATAGGGGCTTTGGGACGCTGCGAAGCCATTGAAGCAGTCAGTTTGTTGATTTGAGCACTGTAAGACATGTTTTTAAGCACTTTGAGCAATTTAATATAAAAGATCCATTTGGAG
>SNQJ01S0028058.1:52764-63281 GCA_010110895.2 Picea sitchensis | reverse complement strand
AATTAGCCCCTACCTTTTAGTCAAGAACAATAATGCATTTCAATTTTATTTACCTGTAGTCCAAAATAATAAATTAGCGACATGAATGTCAAACAAGTATCTTACCTTTTAGTCAAGTCCACTAATGCATTGCAATTTTATTTTGAGGAATATGATTTGACGAGTGAGTAATAATTTGATAAATTTATCTTTTAGTTGAAGCAAAGGTTTACATTCAATTTTCCAATATGATGTGGTTGTCTTTAGTAAAGTGTGATAATGCATTCTTATGATGTGGTTTTTTTAACTCAAGTATAAGAATGCATTGTGATTTTATTTAAGGAATATGATTTCAAGAGTCAATGATAAGTTGGTAAATGTAAAGTTTATGTCAAGCATAGTTTATTTCTATTTATTTATTTAAGAAAAAAATTATATTGTATTGATTGTTTTAAAAAATTTATTGAATAATTTTTCTATTAAATTTTTTATTTATATTAAATTTAAAGGAGAAAGAAAAAGGGTTTATTTATTAATTAATTTATTTTATTTAGTTATGAAAATGATATGATTTCATTAATATTCAAACAAAGTTATAATTAATTTATTCTATTTAGTTATGAAGATGATATGATTTCATTAATATTCAAACAAAGTTATGATTCGTTATAAGTATGTTTGGTTTTATGCTAAATAATAAAGATTTAATTATATTTAATTACGAAGATGTTATGATTTTACCTATATTCAAACAAAGTTTTGAGTTACGATGGGTTATAAGTATGTTTGGGTTTATGTTCAATAATAAAGAATTAATTTCAATAATTTTTTAACGTGGATAAAAAATGAATTATTAATAAATTTGTATCATTAATATATATTAATTAGTTTTAAATTAATAAAAAAATTAAAATTAATTTTAATAATTTTTTTGGAAAAAAAATGAATTATTAATAATTTTATATCATTAATATATATTAATTGGTTTTGAATTAATAAAAAAAAATTAAAATGTTTTTATTAAGAAAATATTTATTTTAAATTTTGTTTTGTTTTATTTTATAGAATTGAGTTTTTCATATTATATGAAATATTTAGAGATTTGTAGTTTTTTTTAATAGAAAGTTAGAAATATTATTTAAAAAAAAATATATAAGGATAAATATAATTGTTATCTATAGAGGTTATGTGTAATTATTTCTATTTTCAACATTGAGTTGTCAATAAAATATTTAAATATTTAACATAAATAAAATATTTCAATATTTATCTTACTGGGGAAAAGTGTAATTCTCATTCTTGTGTAAAGTCCCAACACAAGTGTTAACCAAGAAACAAGACACAAAGTGCACCACTATCACCTTAGTACACTTTATGATCTAGGTTAATGAATCCAAAAAATATTTATCAATTCAATGCACTAGGATTTTATTGAAAATATATCCACTTCAATGGTTAGGAGCTAGTGGATGTGTGTGTCAAAATTGATATGTAATATAACAACATTAAAAACTTCATATTAGCATTAAGTCTATCACTCAATAAATAAGTCTTTCAAGAGGTTAGAACCACTTTAACTCATTTTAAATCAAAAGGAGTGAAGACATTTGGCATAAATCAAAGCTGTAATGTGTACTTGTGTTTACCACTTAACTATATTCTAAGAGGGGACAATATTGTGGAAACGCTTTCACTTTTGAATCTGATTGATGAATAAAAACGTTGAAATTTTAGATTTAGTTCATGAAACTACCATCCAAGAGAGATATCAACCATGAAGGAATAAGATATATTGGATAGAAATAAGAAAGAGACCACCTTCAAGAACCAAACCCTACCCTTAGGGTTTCACCAAATCTCACTTTTAATGCTACAAGTTAGTTTCTAGATTCGATAATCACCTTCAATCAAGCCAAAAAATGTTAGATGACATTGTAAAGCTCAATACAATAGGGCCCATTTGACTCATTTGGGTTAGAGATAAACAATTAAGCTTAAACACTAGGATTGATTTGTCTAGGAAATGAAATGATCCATTAATTTACACTAGACAATGAAATATATCTAAATAGATACTTTTCTTTGGTTTTTCACCATTAGATTTCTTTATAAACAATAAAAAATAAAAATGTTTGAATTTTAGAGTCTTTTGGTTGGTTGTCGATATAGGACTAGTGCCTTTTTTTTTCAATTAGGGATTATAGGTTCAAGGGTTAAGAAGCATGCCCCTCTAAAAATTGGTCACTTCCAACTTAAGGAATAAAGTAAGATATTATAAACCTAAGGGTATAATAATATCTAACCTAATCAAGATAAAATAAGAGGACCAAGGCCCTACAAGAAGGGGTTCCTCAAAGGATAAAACATTAAACAACAAGATTGAATATAACATGAAAATAATACTTAAAACCCTTGACAAGGAACCAAGAGGGAAAACAAGACAACAAATTAATCATTACCCAAGCTAACAAGAGAAGGAAAGAAAAAACCTAAATCATCTCATGTCCAAGTGATATAATAACCCTTCAAATGGATTGATCTTGAAAGCTAGTAGAAGAGTTGAATCACCATAAAAAATTTGTAATGCACCAAGAAGATAACCAATAAAGAAAAATCTGCAAGAATTGACACAAAAACATCAAAAGGAAGATCTTCGATTAGTTTTAGTAACAAATGATATACAACAATTCACAACAATTTGGAATGAGATGAGAGCCTCTATTTATAGATGAGGCTTCTACATCCTTCTCATTCTTTATTTATTTTTTCTCCCTAAAATTAACATAGGAGAATTACAAATAAGAACTGGCATCTATGCAATGAGGGAAACTATGTCAAAACATAATCAAAATATGTCACACGTACATAAAACCCACATTTAAGGGGGATGTCCCAAAATAACAAGGGTTTATTTTCTTCACAAGCTCAATGTTCCAAGGAGAAAGTGTAGTCAAAACTTCAAATCATGGTTTAGAGGAATCCCAGAAAGAAAAGGTCCAATGTCTGGAATCATAATGTGGAATGACCTCATGGAAAGAATAAGAAAGACCTCAAAAGGTTGATGGCCCCCAAATAATGCTTAGAAACCCTTGAAATACATCTCCAATGCATGACCATGTCCATATATAATGTCAAGATACATCCATGAAGTGTGGCAGTGACCCTCCAAGTCATAAAATGGCTCATAAAACCCACATTGGCTAGTATGATGTCCAAAACAGTGGGTTGGCCCTCTAATCAATTGATAAGATGCTTAAAAGTGATGAAATAAGAGGGCTCTATGGAATATTCAACATGGAAAGTGTAGAGGATGTCCATTCATGTATAAATGTCACAAATGTTCCTCAAAGGATGTCACCAGTGCCTTGGATACATGTACTACCTCAAACACTATGAGGATTCCTTGAGAAACAAGAAACTAACTGAGCATATGTACAAACATATCTAAAATTAGATGGAAAAAATTTGATGAATACATAAAAAAATGATCCATGATTATGAATTAAAAAGGTGTGTTATATATAGGTGTCACAAACTTTACAAATACAAGGACTTTTGCATCATATACAAAGGGTTAATAGAGACTAGTATCTCCCATAGATTATGTGTCCTAGTATATTGACGATGATTTCATATCAACCTAGATCATAAATGACCAACATGATGAAGAGTTATCAACATCAAGGGGAAATTGAGTGTATCCATAAAATAAAATCCTATCTTGAAATGGGGACTAAAAGTATGGGCCATGACTGACCACATGGGGTCTAGAGATAGTACATAGGCCCCTACTAATATGTAGAACATATAAGCATGGTCCAATATATTGCATGGATGTCAATACAATGACACTTTTGTCTCATCATGATACAATAAGGTAAACAATCTTGTCACATTATGGTTCACTTCTGGTGAAAAATATAGGGAACACTAAAGTGAATTTGAGGTTTAGCAACTAGCTCAAACTCGGGGACATGTTCTCATAACAAGAGTGCATGAGAACTCCAGAATCTCCAAAACGTGTAGACCTAAAAAATTCTTAACCAATGGACTTAAAATATATGGGAGGGTGAAGATAGAAGTGCTTTCCCCTTCCCTAAGAGAGAAATAAATCCATGTGTAAATTAAATATATTCAAGAACACATTAGTAGCACCACATCTTAGAGGAAAATATGTACATGTATACAATATTTAACTTTTTTTATTCTACAATAAAATTTAAAAATGAATAAAATGAAAGAACACAAGTTAATATAATTCGCATTCTAAAGATATGATCCATTCTAACCTACTCTAACATAATAAAACAAACATGTTAAGTACAATCATAAATATAATGCAACCATTTAATGAGTTCATCAATACCTTGAAATTTACCTTTGTACTTGGTTGAAAACAAAAATAATCAAACATTAAGGATCAAGTAAGCACATGTCAGTTTTTTTTCCACAACAACCCCCCTTTCATTTTGATTTTATAATTGAAACGAAAGGGACCCCCTACTAAAATTTGTACTCTGATACCTAACCCTCTACTACTATGAGCCTAATGTTTATTCTTTACCTACATTGAAAGAGTTGAGTTCTTGATCTTTATTAATGATTTTATTTGAGGAAGTTTGATAATCCTTTTGATCTTATACTTTCAAATGAATTCATAATTATTTTAGAATTATGATGCTTTGATGACATTTATATTTAATCAAATTGACAAGTTGTATTTGGGACATTTTGCATAGTTTGAAGTATTTGTTGATCTTATCTCACTGTAGAGTTTGATTTTCTATTGAATTCCTTGAGTGCTTTCCTTTGATAAATTTTTGAATGGATGATTTAAATGAAGAGCATATATGCATTATGCATCCTCCTTCTTGCATGTTGTGCATAATGTCTTCATGTTTATGCTCAAGCTCTCATAGGTTGATCATATTCTTCAGTTCCAAACTCTTAGCTAGAATCACAAGATCATTAATCCTTTCTATTAGATACACACAAATTTTAGGAAATTTATCTACAATAGTCGAATCATAGATGATTGTATTTGAGAAACGTCTTCTTCCTATTTCTTCATTTTACAAACTAACCCATCAATTATTCGTAAATTTGTTGAAGGCATAAAATCTAATGTTTATGACATACTAACAAGTATATTTTCCTTGCATACTATAGTTTATTCTTCCTATGGTTGTAGGAGTAGGGTTGCAAGATCATTGCCTTGACTTAATATCTCCAACTCTAAAATGCATTCAGGAAACCCTCTCTCTTCTTCCTCTTGAATCGAATTCTCTCTAATAAGTTATTGTCTATCATTTAGAGATAACATTCATCATTCATAATTAAGCCTTGTCTTTCCTAAACCTCAACCCTATTTTTTTATCACCTTTTCTCACAGTTTTCCTAGAGATATGAAGCCCACAAGGACATCAAATACACCCATTAAAATTGGTAATATACCTTTCTCATCCTAGTTTGCACAACCCTATCCCATGAACTAATACAATGATATACATCTATTCTTCAGGCTATTGGATTATTTCACTTGCATGGTTTCTTCTTTATTTCAACTTTCGGATTCTGAAGTTGGTTGTACTTCATCCATCAAGTTTTCCCTCTAATATTTTCCCTTGATCATATTGACATATCATGTGTGTTAGGCTAGGGTCAAACTCCTTTTTATTGATGATTCTCTCTACATGGCATCGACCTGATGTTAAAGTGTCATATGATGTATCGTCCCTTTTACCACTACATTCTCATCATTTTTCATGTCTATATTCTTGTGGTCTTGATCTCCATTGGACATTCCTACCTAACTCGAAACCTAGTTATTTAGAATCTACATGGAATTCCTCACCTCTATTTTTTTCCCTAGGCGCGGAACCCTGAGTGGTGATGAAACCTCAACCTATGTAGAATTAGGTCTATTATTTTTCATATTCTTTATATGTAATTTTTATGTATAGTTTCTTTGTTTTATTTTAATTTTTATTATTTTTTTCCTTTTCTATTATTGATTTATTTATTTATTTTCACTTTTAATTTTCCCATGATTTTACAAAACTACACATGGATTTGATTTCACATGGTTTTCCCCAAATTTTTTCATGCTTTTGAATTTCTAATTTATTCCCAAAATTATTTTACACTAAGAATTGAATTTAGATGTGCATTTTACCTAAATCCCTAATGTATATTTCATATGTATATTCTTATTTTTTTCACATCTCCTAGTGCAATTAGATATACCTTCACTTTTTTCATTATATATGTGTTTATGTGTGTGTATATTTCTTCTTCTCATTTAATTTTAATTTTATTTTTTTATGCATTTACACCAAAGTTCCACATTGCATTGGTAAAAATTTCTATGCGGACCCTAGGTCCTATACCTCCTCTAATTCCACACAAAAACCAAGTAGGGGTGGGGGAACCATATATACCATTAAAAATCAAAATACCCTTTGCATCTGGGATAATTATTTTAGGGATGAAGATCAATGGTCGAGATCACCCCATGAGAAAATCAATAATAGTTAGGTCATCCTTGTTTTATAAAAGGAAAACCATTTAATGTAATAAGCGACTTTTCCCATGGTTTGATCGTGAAACTATTATCTCATCAATGAAGAGAAGAATACATTTTGAGATCATGATTGTTATCGAAAATATTTGGGACTATCCTACATTTGTGTTTTCATTTAAACCTATTGAATGTTTATCATATGAATTGTTTCTATGTGTCGTATTTGAGATTATTAAGTTGTTATGATTTATAATTAATATAGTGGTAATGCTATAGGTTGTGTCTGCAACTATTTTTTGTTTAATCTGTAGCGTTATTTCTCTAGCATGTTATTGATTTCCATGATATATTTATGTAATTAATGAAATTATTGTATGTTGTGTTTATTATATAGATTTTATCCTACATGGGATAGGTTAGAAGTAGTTAAATTAGTTGGTTTGATTTTATTTTAGACTAGATTTAGAATTGATAGGAATTCTTTAGGGGACAATTTATTTCCTTCCCTTCTATCCCTTTTAATTATTAGTGGAAACTAGACCCACATACTGGTCACAAATACTACCCCAAATGAGAGAAGGTATGATTGGGACCTTCCATAGGGTGTTCTCCCTTACTTGTTTGACAGGCCATTTAGACCAATCAACATATCCTTTACCTTTCGTTGGTCAAAATATAAAGTAGGACCATGGTTGTGTGTAACAAGAAAAATGTAATGCCAAGGTTTACTTATATTGCTGCAAGCTTCTTCAATCAAGATATGGATAAGGATGTTGTAGTCATGTTCCCTAACATAAGCATAGGAAAAAACATCATTGTTGTGCGTCAAACCATCAAGCAAGATAGACTATGAGGGTGCATCAAATAGAAACCTACAAGAATATTTCTTCCCCTCTTAATTTTGTTTCCAATCATATATATGGATGAAACATGAGAAAACTCATCAAACATAAAAAAAATATGTATATCCATGATTAATGGTTGTATTCCCATGTATTTGAGGCTGTAAATTCTTGTAATAATACCAAGGTCAATAATGCCTATTTATACCAAAAATTATATCTTCAGAAACATCATCAGTAGATGGATTTTCCTCCATATGAAAGTCATGAGTTGGGGACCTTCATCACTGAAAAACTAATTCTCTCATGTGGCCATGAAGATCCTCTTTGTGTATTTATAAATTATCATTATTGGTGGGATGACATGGATTCTCATGCATTGTCAAATTCGATTTACATTCACTAATTGTGTTTGGATGTCAACAAGACCAAAAATATACAATTTCATCTTTACAACCATAATCATCTATATCATAAGTGGGATACCCATAAAAATAAAAACATCTTATATCTCATTTGTATCTTTCAATATGGGGAAGAGAATCAATATTATAAATGTCTTTTTTGTCATTCTCTTCATCAAATAAGGGTTTATCCATTATATTTTCCCTTTATAATTTTCTAAAATATGTATAATAAAACTCAAAATATTGGAAATGATTGTAACATATTCAAACCCTTGCTTTCATGTTGCAGAGAACTGACAGATTCTTGAATGCTTTTGTCATCAAGGTTCTCTTCATATACTTGGCCTTCAAATGTCTCTTGATTTCCAATAGAATAATGAGAAATTTCTTCATCATCATTTCCTTCTTGATGAGTTGTAACAAAATTTCAATGGACTCATCATATTCATGAGAAAAACAAGTTGTTTCTTGAGGCTTTTATTCAACAAGGTCATCTTTTCTTACATAACATATTCCCTTGACATTTTCAGCATCGGGTACCCATTCGTCATCCTTTTCTAATTATGAAATTTTGTACAACAATGGATCATAGGAGTGAGGAGAGGGATGAGCCTCTTCATGCAAATGATGATAAATCTTTAGCAAAGAAAGATTACCATACTTTTCTTCAATATTATAACACAAGTAAAAGTATGTATTTTTTTTCCCTCTATTTCCACAAGAATATCACTTGAGGCACTATACGATCCATCATAAGGGCATTGATATTTTACCTTATTTTATCTTGTATATCAAGAAATACATAAGCATATTCAACCTCTTCATAACCATAGATCCACAAATTTTGAAACCTTTTCAGCAAATGTGGGAATTATTTTATCTCTGTAGGATCAAAATTGCAATACCAATCCCATGGATCTTCCCTTTGCATTAAAAATGCAAATGACTTTATAAAGAAATTCTCATAAACAATGTTATTCTCTATCACATAATATATGAAATATTAAAGGTTCCTCGAATCCAACTATGGATTTTAATTAAACTTTAGGACATGAGTAGTTCATGAATTGATGTGAATATTACATGAATAAAATGGAACAATTGAAAAATCCTAAGGAGAAAACAAAACTTCCCCAAAACTTCCTTTGTTAGAAGTCATACTTGAAACATACAAGGTGATGATTTATTAAGATCAGAGAATTGCCTACAAATCATACAAATACCAAAGGTGTGGAGTCACCAATACACTTTGAGGATTATGAGAATCCTAGTTTATAGATAAATTTCCTATGCTTTGAATCAACTCAAATCCCAAGTTATCTTTTTCTTTTAATATTTATTCATGGGAATTATTTCTTAAAGTGTATCTCTTTATTATTTTTTCTTTAGGTGAAGTCACTATATGAGATAATATAGAGTAGAATTGATGCAGGAGGATCCCTAATGCTAAAAACTTTATAGTCTCAAATGTTGATGGAAATTACTTCATTGCGTAAAGCTTGATGAGAGTTTTTTAATGCAATTTGAACAACCTAGACTAGACGTCGTACAAGGAAGTTATGACCTTTTGAAGTTTTGGAAAAAACATGCAAAAGCTGAAAAGGGGGTGCAACGGGGCTATTAGAATATGAAATATGTGTGCTCATTTTACCATTGAAAATACCCTTGTCACCCAACCATAGGCCAAAGCCACCCTCCGAGCACCTTAACTTTGACAGAGAATCACTCTGGAAGAAAACCCTAGGCTAGATAGCCAATCAAAGGGTAATGCACCTTTCCCCAAGGATAGCACATCACAAAGAGATGATCAGATAGTCCAAACCCTAGCCAAGAGATAGTCCAAGACAAAACATAATTGCTAGCTACAACAGCTGCATCAACATCTCTCCTCAAACCTACACACAAGACTGGGCACTGTAGTGCGCACCAGTTGCTTCTCTGCAATTCTGAGACTGTGACAAATGAGAGACTAGCGCCATGTATTTATAGTATTCCTGGCTAACTACCTAGGCTGAATTCTTATTTTGGGTATCTGTCTGTTTAGTATATTATTATTTATTTTGGCCGACTTCTTCTCTTGGAGGCTAATAACCTAATATAAATTATCTTCTTGAATCACCAAGTCTTTTATGGTTATTATCCAACTCATTAGGGGTTTTTATTGCTTCCCGAAGTATTTTATCCTTGTCAGGTTTACACGTGGAAGTAAATACCTCCCACAGCTACCATAATATCAACACTCCCTCCTAGCTAGGGAGGTATTGCAAGTAATGGTCTTGAGCACAAAACATACCATTCCCCTGGTAGCATCAACATAGTTATATAGACTATATCATGACTAGATCATGAGCACCATCATCATCATCAACTGCATCATCTCTCGAAACCATACTCTATATGAGTATGGTTTCGAGAGATGATGCAGTTGATGATGATGATGGTGCTCATACTCTATTTATCAATTATGAATTAGACATGATGCTCACTCCATAGAGTGATACAAGAGCCATTCTCCTGATCTAGAAGNATTTTCTATCTAGAAAATCTTTGTTCATCATTCATCTCGCTTGATAATTATTTCCAATAAACTGTTGATAGTCTTCAAGGAAATTAGAACAAAATAGAACACAATTGTGTCTATCCATAGTAGTACATAACTACAATCTAGTGGTACACTACCACACCAAGTAGCAAACAAGTACTTGATCAGTAACGTATAGTCATGAACAATGGAACACATCCACCACAGTAATATACATCTACTGT
>SNQJ01S0028058.1:23162-48749 GCA_010110895.2 Picea sitchensis | reverse complement strand
TTGTTAATTAATACATTAATAAAGCATTAAATCATTAAAAAAATTAATAAAGTATTAAAACATTAAAAAAGTATTTAATTTATAATAGTACATTAATATATGGAAGTAATAAAGTAAAAATATATTAATAATACATTATTACATAAATATAAAACATGGACCATGATCATCACCATCACCATCACCATGATGATGACGATGGTTGAGAGTGATAGCCTATGCTTCATCATCGTGATAGTTAACTCCAATTGATGATGACCATGACAATGACTATGCCCGATGTACGATATATATATATATATATATTGGAAATTTTTGTCACAGTGTGACGTAGGTACATAGTTTGTTGCATTGAGAAAACCGTAAATGTTTATGACAATGGAAAGTTATATTGAGAGTTGTTCATCACAATGTTACGTTGGGACATGTTCATCAAAATGAAACCTTCAAAAATGTTTGTGACATTGTCATGTTGGGACATGTTTGTAAAAAATGCGACGTTGGGAAATTTTTGGCATAGTGTGACATTGGGAAATTTTCGTCATAGTGTGACATTGGAATATGATCCTGACATTGTGACATTGGAAAATGTTCGTAACAATGAGACCTTGGAAAATGTTCATCACAATGCAACGTTGGAAAATGTTCATCACAATGACACACTAGGAAATCTATGCCACATGGAAACACTGGGAAATGTTCATCACAATGCGACATTGGCAAATGGTCATCACATTTCGACGTTAGAAAATGTTCGTCATAATCTGACGTTGGGAAATATTCATCATAATGCGATGTTTATAAACACTCCACACATTGTAGAATCATCTTTTACTGTTGCAACATTGGGAAATGGATGTCATGGTGCGACGTTGGGAAATCTTCGTCATAATGAGACATTGAGAAATGGTCGTCACATTGCAACATTGGGAAATGTTCATCACAATGTGACGTAGGGAAATGTTCATCATAATGCAATGTTTGGAAACACTTGACACATTGTAGAATCATCGTTTACTTTTGCGACGTTGGGAAAATGGTCGTTAGAATGCGGAGTTGGGAATGTTTTGTCACATTGTGACGTTTGAAAATGTTCTTCACATTGTGACATTGGGAAATGTTTGTCAGAGTGCGACATTAGGAAATTTTAGTCACAATGAGATGTATGGAATCATGTTTTACTTTATAGACAATGATTTATATGTTTCCTAAGGACATTGATAACAAAAGGGAAATGTTCGTCACATTGTGACAATGGGAAATGTTCGTCACAATGCGACATTGGGAAATAGTCGTCACATTGCGACATTGGGAAATGTTCGTCACACTGTGACGTAGGGAAATGCTCATCATAATGCAATTTTTGGAAACACTTGACACATTGTAGAATCATCTTTTACTTTTGTGACGTTGAGAAAATGGTCGCTAGAATGTGGCGTCAAGATTTTTTTGTCACATTTCGACGTTTGAAAATGTTCGTCACATCACGACATTGGGAAATGTTCCTCGGAGTGCAACGTTGGGAAATGTTAATCACAATCAGATGTATGGAATAATGTTTTACTTTTTAGACAATGATTTATATTTTTCCTAAGGACATTGATAACAAAAGGGAAATGTTCATCACATTGTGACAATGGGAAATGTTCGTCACAATGTGACATTGGGAAATGGTCATCACATTGTGACGTTGGGAAATATTTGTCACAATGCGACGTAGAGAAATTTTCATCATAATGAAATGTTTGGAAACAGTTGACATAGTATAGAATCATCTTTTACTTTTGCAACATTGGGAAAATGGTCATTAGAATGTGGCATCAAGAATTTTTTGTCACATTATGACGTTCGAAAATGTTCATCACATCGTGCCATTGGTGAATGTTCATCACAGTGCAACGTTGGGAAATGTTAATCACAATGAGATGTATGGAATCATCTTTTACTTTGTAGACAATGATTTATACTTTTCCATAAAATGTATGGTAAAAATACAAATTAGTAAAAAACAATTTCACATACATAATTTCCATATTATAAAATAATTTAAAACCTTTCATACACATATAAATTACACAGAATTAAATCAATTTCACTTGTATAATATTATTAATATCCATAGTATAACACAATTCACTAACTTTTAAGAAATTAAGTTTCCTATATTATAAAGATACTTAAATATAAAAATACATTACAAAGTAAAACAAAAAAAGTTATAAAAAAACTTCAAACAACCTTTATACACCATTTCATTATCAATATAAATAATTAAATATACAATTAAATATTAAAATTTTAAATAATTAATTTTATTTTCAATATAAATAATTAAATATATGATTAAACTTAAAACTTTACATAATATTATTAAAACTCTAACCACTATTTAAATAATTATAAAACTTCAAACAATCTTTATACATTATTTCATTATCAATATAAATACTTTACTATACCATTAAAAGCTTGAAACTTTAAAAGATGATTGTGGGATTCATAAATTACATCTCCCCATTAAAACTTACATAATATTATTAAAACCTTAACTGAGAACCGACAATACATGCTTTCCAATTTTATAGAGAAAGTGCATGCTTTACAACCTTATATAAAATAGATGCATAATTAGTTTTAATTTATTATTAATAAATTTGAAAAAATAAATCTATATAATATAATAGAAGTGAGGAAAACAAAAATTACTTAGACATTATAAATTTATCTTGGAATTATAAATCTATCTTAATCTATTTATTTTTTAAATTATTTTGGCTACTTAATAAAATTAAAATTATATTAATACATTACACTATTAATTCAACCAATTTCACTATTAATATATTAATTGCAACAATAGCTATCATGAAGCTATCCTGTCTAAATTTTAAACTTTAACCTTCAACGAAATTGCTCGACTCACACTAAATTTACAGATAGATACAACTAGCTAACAAAACTAAGCGCTCCCCGAAAATGACATTAAATAAACGACAAATATTAAACAACCTGTGAAGAATTTATTGAGGCTTGGTACCTGAATGGACTGTTACACCATGAAGAAACTTCGTAAACCTGTGAAAACTTAGTCTCCCATATGTGCTTCTGATCCAATCAAGCAGAACCGTATGTGTAATCTAAATCTAAAGAAATCTAAATATTATGAAAATATTTGGATAAATGCATATATAATACGACCTGTCAGTATTCACATGCAGATCAAAAATAAAGGAGTAGATGGAATTGAAGGTCCATTCTATGAAGGCACCAGATGAATCCACTGCAGGGATGCCTTATTTGGAAGTGAACGACGACATATCATAAAGCTGCATGCTCCATTGTTTGTAGAGATGATGTATTGGCAAGCTTTGTTATACAGTGCAAAGGATGTAAATCTATTTATTATACTCCAAGGAGAAACACATTTTTAGGGTGTGCTCCAAATAACTTGATTGATACACTAATTCAATAGAAGAGGTGGGTTGTCGGCCTCCTCGAATTGTGTGTGAGTAAGTTTTTCCCTTATGTTCATTCGCATGTGCACCGTCACTTGTACATTTATATCCATAGAGTAATTAAATGAATAGACGATTTGAGCGCATTCTAGATAATAACAGGTGAATATTAAACTTCTGTGACATTTCGGACATCAAAAACCAATGTTTTCCCCCAACATGAAATGTGTTCACAGTGTTTTTTAATGATATAAACGTGGATTGCATAGATATTAATCCTCCTTAATGTGGTAATCATATGGTTGTATAGTAATTTCTTAATATGATTAGGTAAATGTAAAAAAGTAAACAGGTTAACGAATGCATTTATAAATGCAAGGAAGTTATGAGCATTAAATCTTATTCATTGAATTGGGAGGACGGCGAAGAATATGTTGACATATTTAAATATTGGCCACAAGATTGGAAATTCTAATTAAAATCTTCATTGAATCATCAATTCCAATAGGTGGGACATCTATTGGTGTAATTAAGCAACAACAATTTTACCTTCTATTTTTTGATATTAGGAAAAAGACTAAATTTAAAACTTTAACCTTCCCAAGAGGAGGAAAACCTATCATAACTCAATTGAATTGTTAATGGAAAACTATCCTTTTTTTCTATCTACAAATCTAGTTTGACTCATCACCTTGAAACTAGGGAAATCTGTTAGATTTGAATTCATTGATTTAAATGAGTTTGTAAATTTTTTCAATTTTTTTTTTATGATGATGATGATGATTAACCTCCACTGAGACCAATTAGTTTTATTAAGAAGGTAAAATATTACTTTGAATTCTTTAAAAATGTATTTCGATGCTAAAAAAACATTGAGAAAAGTCTTTCAAGATCACTATAGTTTTCATGAGTTAGAAGGTTAGGAAGGTTTCCATTGTGGCAAATATTTTTAAATTGGGATCTAATATGGGTATATGTTAAGAGGAAGTGTTCTTCATCTTCTACCCACTTAAGTGTCACAAAGATGATAGAATATTTCATCCCACTCACAATGATGATAAAATCTTTCAACCCAAAGTGTTTTGGGAGATGTCCAATGCCCTCTTTCACTATGTAGCTAGTGAGAGTTTGTTTTTATTTTAACAATGTTGATTTTATTCTTTGCACTTCTAAAAAATGAGAGGTATATTTTTATTTTCAAAATTAGGGGTGACTGTTGGAGCAAGCATGTTTGGAGAACAACACAAAAGAGGAGGAAAAATGGAACATGAAGGAGAGCGCGCCACATTTTGAGGAAAAGCAGCACACGCGACAAGATTTGTGGAAATCCAACGCAAATGTGGACAAACCTACCCTAGTTAAGGTTAGGGTTTTGTGATGGGTTGTAATGGTTTCTAATACAATTTTGTAATATAAATAAGGAGTATGAGGTATATTAGAAAGATATCATTAGAATGATAATCATAATCATTATCGGAGGAATATCTATATAGAGTGTAAGTGTGACAAGTTTGTTTTGGATAACGTATTTTGGAGTCCTTGTGAGTAGGAGTATGTTTTGAGAGTTGTAAAGCTCGGATGAGGTTGAAGTAGTTGAGGGATAGGTCGCAAGTTGTGGACCTTGATGCGATATTGGTCCACCTCAATACTCTTTACTATGATGTAATGCGCGCAATGCATTTTGATGAAGAAGAAAAGAAGCAGAAGATATTTGTCGGCGTAGCCTGAGGGGAGGTGAACCACAGTAAAACCATGTGTGCAATGTGTTTTAATGTGTTACTATCTCTGCAGTTATCATTGAATTGTTAGATAGATGAATGGATGATTTATTTAGAATGTGCACAAGATTAAATATTCAAATGAATGAATGAATGGATCTAATGAATACTATAATAGAATGCATCGTTAAGTAGTAGAAAGAAGAAGTAAGAAAGAACATCTCCCAATCCCTTCCATGACTACATGCACCTGCATCCAGGGATGATTTTAAGGATGGAAATTTGTTTTAAAATGTAGAAGGCTTAGTGAATCTTACTAATCCTTCATATGCCAACTATAAATGTTTGGTGATATTTTTGTAAAAATATTCAAATTTATAAGGATTTTAGATAGTTTTTATAAATTTTTGGCGATTTTTAAGGTAAAATAATTTTATCTTATAGAATTTGGGCGAATCATTTTTAAAATAACAAATATTGTTTTTGTAAAAAACATGTAAAATTAGCCCATGAGCGAAATTTAGCCCCTAAAATCATCCATGTGTGCATCCTGCAGTCCCCCACAAACCATCTCGGGTGAGACTACACTATGGACTTTGTGTGCGGTGTATCCTTTTGGTTTACTAAAAGAGCCAATGGTGATAAGGGTTTTGTTGGAAAACTAAGGTAGAACCCGGGTCAGCCCATAAGTCCAACAAATTATGAGGAAAAATAGTGTGCGTGACAAGATTTGCAGAAATTCGACGCAAATGTGGACAAACCTAGCCTAGTTAGGGTTAGGGTTTTGGGATGGATTGTAAGGGTTTATAACCTAATTTTAAAATACAAATAAGGGATATGAGGTAGATTATAAAGAAATCATTAGAATGATAATCATAATAATTATTAGAGGCATATCTATCTAGAGTGTAAGTGCGACAAGTATGTTTTTGAGAACATATTTTGGAGTCCTTGTGATTCAGAGTCTATTTTGAGAGTTGTAGATCTCGGATGAGGCCGAAGTAGTCGAGGGTTAGGTCACAAGTTGTGGAGATTTGTGTGATCATGGTCTGCCTCACTTCTCTTTACTATGATGTAATGTGAACAACGCCTTTTGATGAATAAGAAATGAAGGAGAAGATCTTTGTGGATGTAGCCCCACGGGGAGTGAACCACGATAAAACCATGTGTGCAATGTGTTTTAATGTGTTACTATATATGAAGTTATCATTGAATGGTTAGATAGATGAATGGATGATTTATTTACAACTCACACTAGATTAAATATGTAAATGAATGAATGAATGAATGGATCTGATGAATAGTATAATAGAATCCATGGATACATAATATAAATAATAAGTAAGAAATAACATCCCAGAATCCCTTCCATGAATACAGACACATGCATCTTGCAATCTGATGCAGGAGCATCGCAAGCAAGCGCAAGTGGAGGACAGTTGGATATGCATGAGTGCACATTTTGAAAACATTTTGAAATTTAAAAGATGAAACATTAATGTAATCATTGAAAGGATGTAATTGCTCTTAAATGTTTTGGGGATTGTAATGCAGATATTGAGTGTTTTCTCTCATCTATTGGTTGGAGGCATTTAATGTAGTAAATGTAAAATAGTTGTATTCTTTAATTTCGATAAGATAGCTTAGAGTTGTAGGAGGGAAAACTCAAGAAATATCCCTCATATGTATTGTATGATCATTCTCAATTTTAAGAGTAGAAGCCGTAGAAACAAGAGAGCATAGGAGAGCAAAGAAGAACAAAGATTGTAGAATTTGTTTGAGCAGATAGTTGTTGCTATAGAAACTATGTAAAAAAACACTTGAATTAATATGAGAATGCTTTGATCCAATTTCATGGTGTTTTATGGTTACTGTTTGCATCTATCGAATGATATTTTACAGTTTGCTTATATGCTTTGTTATGGATTTGTTTCAATGCTTTATGTGTATGATTCCATGTTGAATGTATGAAGTCTGTGAGAGGGAGAGTATAATTTTCAATTTGTCCTCATCCTAAGAATTCCTACAAGGAGTGCAGTGAAGGTTTGCAAGGAGTGCATTGACAAGATTTTGAGTTTTATCTCAGAAAAGCTCAGGAGAGATATAGTTTTTCTTATACCAACATAAGTGCAACTATAGAATAGAGCCATTCCAGGTGCGCGCAGGCCAGGTTGAAGTCTTAGAATTTTCCAACCAAGAGAGTGGTTGAAGAACTTCTTTCGCAAGGAGTGCGCAGAGTTGGGAGATATAAGATAATGAGGGACTATCGTGAGGGACACAAGGAGTGAGTGCAAGAATCCCTTAGAATCCTTGAGTTTGAAGCAAGAATCAAGCTCAGGAGGGATAGAGACTTGAAAATTCCATAGAATAGATGAGGGTTGAAGTCACCTCGCAGAAATGAATCTCAGGAGGGTTGACGCCAATTGTTTTTCCAAGAAACATCGAGAGCCTAAACAAATGGTGGGAATTCTCAGAGGGAGAAGCATTGATTTTTCATGGACCGTAAGATCCAGTAGATCTACAGGAAGGATAAGGCTGAGTGTCTTTCAACACTCGCAATATCAGGAGAGATAACAAATGTTAGATCCATATGAGCATGATCCGTTGATTGGGTGCTCCGAAATATTGACATTTCGTGAGTTTGGAGAGTGGAGGAGCTTGCTACTCAGAGGTCGTGAGTCATGAAATCTTGATGCGATCTAGGTCGTCATATCGTGGGAGGTTCAGGACCGTTGATCTGTGGTGAGGAAGTCACGAGTTCGGATATTGGGAAAAGGGAGGAAAGTCACATCGCAAGTTCCTGACATGAGAAATCTCGATGTTCTCAGAGGTGGACCCCAGGGTCTGATTGCAAGTCATATGGTAGAAGAATAAGGAAGGAGCTAGGGACCGTTATCACATTTCATGATTTCAGGAATTGGAGGAGTCGGGGTGACTTGCAATGAAAGTCCCAAAATCGCTAAACCTAATTTTCCTTTTTTGGTTAAGTCTGTGGTCACGCCAATGGTCCCATGGAGAGGAGGCTCACTCCTAGTGCATGTTCGCTTGGGCAGATCATATAAAACGAGACCTGTGGTTATATGTGTTAAGGGTTCCAGTGGGGGCCAAAGGAGCCATTTCGGCTCAGGAATTTGAAGATCCAAAGACAGGGAGGTCAAGAAGACCCTGCTGAGTTGGGGGTCTACATCAGGTGGTACCAAAGCTAACAACTTTTTTTTTCTGTAGAGGGAAGACAGAGGAAAGTTGTGATTGAATTCTGCATGGATAGATTGAAACAATTCCGCCGAGGAGATGTCAAGTGAGACCTATGCTCGACCCATTTGTGGAAATGGAAATGAGATAAATTCATGCTCAATTGGATGCCATGGAGGCTGCACAGAGGCAAACACCTGATACTAGAGATATCAGTGAGGCTGAAAGCGAGAAAAAAGATAGAGCCAAAGAAGAATTTGTAGCCGAAGATGTTGCAGAGGAACATCTATTTAAGGTTGTTGCAAGAATAGGTTCTAGAGAGAAATTGGACATCTCGATGTATGAAGGTAACTTAGACATTGAGGAGCTGCTAGATTGGTATAGAGCTCTAGATAAATACTTCGACTATGAGGATATAGAAGAAGATAAGAAAGTAAAGCACGTTGTCACTAGACTAAAAGGACACGTAGCACTGTGGTGGGATGAACTTCAGGCTGACAAGCATTGCAAAGGAAAACAAAGAATCAAAAGAGGGGATATGATGGTTGCCAAGATGAAAGCCAAATTAATACCTAGATATTACCAAATCAACATGTTTCGAAGAATGCAAAATTTGAGACAGAAAGGGATGACAATGAAGGAATATACTGAGGAGTTTTACAGGTTAAACATCAGAGCTAGTCAGCATGAGAGTGATGATGAAAAAGTCACCATATACATGAATGTCATGAGATATGAGATTTAGGATGAGATGAGCATGGTGAAAATCAGAAATGTGGAAGATGCTTATCAGATTTCTTCAAAGGCAGAAATGAAATTGGCCCGAAAGCAATGTCAAAGGGGAAGAGATAGAAGTCAGAGTAGAGGCAAATTAGTTTCCTAGAACATAGTACATAAGCCCAAGGATGAAGAAAAGAAACCTCATAACCACCTAGAAAGGGGAGAAATCTCACACGGAGGACATTATGATGATAGGAACACTTTTCCTCGAGCTAAGAGAAAGAGGCAGAGGAGGTGAAATAAAGTGTTTTATCTGTGGAAAGATCGGGCACAAATCTTGGGAATGTCCCGATAGAAAAAGAGATGGAGGAGGAGAAGCTCACATTTCATAAGCACAAAGGAGAAATGTTGAGGCAGAAGATGGAGAAGGTGGAAGATCCTTAATGATGAGGAAAACTCTCTTAAATCCAGAGAAAGAGATGGAGAATCCAATCCAGAGGAAGAGTTTGTTTAGGACTGCTTGCAAGACCAAGGATAGGGTATGAAAGGTGATAGTTGATAGTGGAAGCATAGATAATGTAGTATCCATAGAGATGGTGGAAAAGATGGAGTTGGAAACAGTTGCACATCCAAGCCCATACAAAGTTTCGTGGTTGCAAAAAGGACATCAGGTAACTATCACTAAACAATGTTTAGTTGAATTTAAGATAAGGGGATACAGAGATGAGATCTTATGTGATGTTATTACCATGAATGTTTGTCATCTTTTGTTGGGGAGGTCGTGGCAATATGAAAGAAATGTTATTCATGACAATAGAAAGAACACATACACCTTGGAGAAGAATGGTAGGACACATATATTGCTGCCAATTGAAGACAAGATGGTGAAAGCATAAACAAGCAATACTATACTTCTCATGAGTGGGAAGGAACTTCTTGATGAAGTCAAGAAAGATGAATAAATGTAGTTTTTTGCGGTTAGAAAACCTACAGTCATTTTGACCAGTACTTCTATAGATGATCTACCTAAGGAAATTCAAGAACTACTAGAGAATTTCACTGATATAGTAGTGGACAATTTACCTTGTTTGTTGTCACCCATTAGAAGTATAATCCATCACATTGACCTTATACTAGGAGCGAGTTTACCAAACAAAGAAGTGTACATATTGGCGTTGCAGGAGAATGAAGAGGTCAAGAAGAAAGTCCAGGATTTGATGGACAAAGGGTTGATTAGAGAAATCTTGAGTCCATGTGTTGTGCGAACAGTGTTGAGTCCAAATAAGGATGGTGGATGGAGGATTTGTATAGACTCGAGGGCTATAAACAAAATCACCATCAGGTATAGATTTTCTTTACCCAGGATGAATGACTTGATGAATTCTTTAGTGGAGAATTTTTTTTTTCAAAAATTGATTTGAAAAGCGGATTTCATCAGATTAGAATGAGGGAAGGTGATGAATGGAAGACAAAATTCAAGACAAATGAAGGGTTGTATGAATGGATTGTCATGCCATTTGGATTGATGAATGTTCCAAGTAATTTTATGAGATTGATCAACGAAGTATTGAAATATTTCATTGGCAAATTTGTAATTGTGTATCTTGATGATATATTGATATTCAGTAATACTGAGGAAGAACATTTCAGACATTTAACTTAAGTGATGTGGAGGTTGCAGCAAGAGAAGTTGCTGATAAATATAAAGAAGTCGTCTTTCATGAAGACAAAAATCATTTATTTGGTCTTCGTGATCTCTTCGAACGAGTTGAAGATGGATCGTGAAAAAGGTAAAATAAATCAAAGAGTGGTCGTCGCCAAGGAATATCTTTGAAGTCAGAAGCTTCCATGGAATATCTAGTTTTTACAATAAGTTCATAAAAAAATTTAGTGGAATTTGTGCACTAATGATGGACACAGTCAAGAAAAGACATATATCTTTTCATTTGACACAGGAAGTAGAGAAAAGTTTAAAGTTTTTAAAGGAAAAGATAATTGGACAACCAGTTCTGGTTCTGCTAGATTTTAGTAAAACATTTCAAGTGAGATGTCACGCAAGTGGATTTGTGATTAGAGCAGTCTTAAGTCAAGACAATAGACCAGTTGCATACTTCAGTGAGAATTTGAATGATGCCAATAAGAATTACTCCACTTATGATAAAGAGTTTTATGAAGTCATACAAGCGTTGAAGAAATGGAGGCACTACCTAGTTTCAAAAGAGTTTATTTTGTATAGCAACAACCAGGCCTTATAGTTTATAGACAGACAAGAGAAACTGAACTAGAAACATGCAAAATGGGTTGAGTTCATGTAGAACTTTACTTTCGTTATAAATCAAATTTCTGGAAATGCTAAAAAGGTTATTGATGCATTGAGTAGGAAATGTTTGATTCTGCAGGAGTTTCGAGTGAAGACCTTAGGTTTTGATAGCCTTAAGGAAATGTACAGAGATGATTATGATTTAAAGGACGCTTATGAAGCACGTGAGAATCCTGTTCTAAGAGATAGAATCCAATAGATTGAATATTTAATTCAGGATGGATTACTATTCAAAGGAAATCAATTGTGTATCCCGAAGAGTTCTATGAGAGAAAACCTTTTGAAGGAAAATCATAGTGGGGGATTGGCTGGACATTTCAGCCATGATAAAACATTTGCACAATTGAACAGTTTGTATTATTGGCCATGGATGAGGACAAATGTCAAGAAATTTGTCAACGGATGTAGAATCTTCCAGCACGCAAAGGGGAAAGACATAATACAGGGTTGTATCAACCATTTCCAATACCAGAGAGGTTGTGGGACGCGGTAATCATGGATTTTGTGTTGGGAGTGCCGAGGAAACATAGAGGTTGTGATTCCATATTCATGGTAGTCGAAAGATTCTCAAAAATTTCACATTTCATTCCATGTTAGAAAACCAGTGATGCAACACACATTGCAAATCTGTTTTTCAAAGAAGTTGTTCGACTTCATGGTTTACCCAAGAGTATTGTTTTGGACAGAGATGCCAAGTTTGTTGGTCATTTCTGGAAGACACTATGGAAAATGCTAGGGACAAACCTATCTTTTAGCTCAACATATCACCCTCATATGGATGGACCAACTGAGGTAGTAAGTCAAATTTTGGGAGACTTATTGAGGAGTTTAGTAGCTAAACATCATAGTCAATGGGATCAGATTCTACCGCAAGCGGAATTTTCATATAATGAATCACCCAAAAGAAGCATAGGACAAAGCCCATTCCAGATAATGTATGGAATCCAGCAAAGGGGAGTATCTGAGTTGAGAGACCTAGAGCAGAATGAATTTAGGAGTGTTGGAGCAGAAGATTTTACATCATATATGCAGGAGCTCCACAGTAAGATTAAAGAGAGGTTGCACAATTCCAAACAGGAATACAAGCACAGAGAAGATCATCACAGGAGAGAGATTCAATTCGAAGTGGTATATTTTGTCTTCTCACATCTAAGAAAAGAAAGGTTCCCAAGAGGAACGTATAATAAGTTGAAGATGAAAAAGATAGGGTCATGTAAAATCTTGTGTAAATTTGGGGCCAATACTTACGAGATAGAATTGCCAGATGCTGTGGGCATATCGCCCATATTCAACATAGTCGATCTGTAAACTTATAGAGAAGATGAAGTGAGAGGAGAAGAGAATCAAAATGAATTTCAGTGGGTCAAGCAAATGTGTGTAGCTGAAAATATGCAGATGGATAAGATCATTGATCAGAGAGTTGGTAAGAAAACCCGGACGAAGACATATTTTGAATACTTGTTAAAGTGGAAAGGACACCCAATTGAGGATGCCAGTTGGGAAAGTGAAGAATATATACATAAAAATGGACAGACAATGCAAGAGCTCATGGATAGGAGTTCATGAATTTTTCAACCAGAGGAGAATGATGCAGGAGCATCGCAAGCAAGCGCAAGTGGAGGATAGTTGGATATGCACCACCGCATTAATTGA
Organism: Picea sitchensis; assembly: GCA_010110895.2. Classification (NCBI taxonomy): domain Eukaryota; kingdom Viridiplantae; phylum Streptophyta; class Pinopsida; order Pinales; family Pinaceae; genus Picea; species Picea sitchensis. The sequence goes on along the minus strand of SNQJ01S0028058.1, from coordinate 35,691 downwards.
AAGGATGAAGCATTAATGTAATAGATGAAAGGATGTAATTGCTCTTAAATGTTTTGGGGATTATAATGAAGATCTTGAGTGTTTGCTCTCATCTATCGTTTGGAGGCATTTAATGTAATAAATGTAAAGTAGTTGTATTCTTTAATTTTGATAAGATGGCTTAGAGTTGTAGGAGGGAAAACTCAAGAAATCTCCCTCGCATGTATTGTATGATCATTCTCAATTGTAAGAGTAGAAGTTGTAGAAACAAGAGAGCATAGGAGAGCAGAGAAGAACATAGATTATAGAATTTGTTTGAGAAGATAGTTGTTTCTATAGAAACCATGTACAGAAGCACTTGAATTAATATCAGAATGCTTTGATCCAATTTAATTGTGATTTATGGTTATTGTTTGCATCTATTGAATGGTATGTTTACAGTTTTTCTTATATGCTATGTTATGCATTTTTTTAAATGATTTATGTGAATGATTCCATGTTGAATTTATGAAGTCTATGAGAGGGAGAGTATAAGTTTCAATTTCTCCTCGTCTTGAGAATTCCTACAAGGAGTGCAGTGAAGGTCCACAAGCAGTGAGTTGACAAGATTCTGAGTTTTATCTTAGAAAAGATCAGGAGAGATAGAGTTGTTCTTATACCAACAAAAGTGCAAGTATAGCACAGAGCCATGCTAGGTGTGCGCAAGCCAGGTAGAAGTCTTAGACTTTTCCAACCAAGTGAGTGGTTGAAGAACTTTTGTCGCAAGGAGTGCACAGAGTTGGGAGATATAAGATAATCAGGGACTATCGTGAGGGCTGCAAGGACTGCGTGCAAGAATCCCTTAAAATCCTTGAGTTTGCAGCAAGAATCAATCTCAGGAGGGATAAAGACTTGGAAAGTCCAGAGGACAGACGAGGGTTGAAGTCACCTAGAAGAAATCAAGATCAGGAGGGTTGACGCCAATTGTTTGTCCAGGAAACATCGAGAGCCTGAACAAATGGTGGGAATTCTTGGAGGGAGAAGCATCGATTTTTCGTGGACTATCAGATCCAATAGATCTATGGGAAGGATACGGCTGAGTGTTTTTCAACACTCAAAATCTCAGAAGAGATGGCAGCCTTTAGATCCATAGGAGCATGAGCCGTTGATTCGGTGCTCCTAAATATCGACATTTCAGGAGTCGGGAGAGTGGAGGAACTTTCTACTCGAAGGTCGTGAATCGTGAAATATCGACGTGATCTGGGTCGTCGGGTCATGGGAGGTTCAGGACCATTGATCTATGGTGAGGAAGTTGTGAGTTTGGATATTGGGAAAAGGGAGCAAAGTCACATCGTGAGTTCCCAACACGTGAAATCCCGACGCACTGAGAGGTGGACCCTAGGGTTTGACTGGAGGTCATATGGTAGAAGAATAAGGAAGGATCTAGGGACCATTATCCCATTTCATGGTTTCGGGAATTGGAGGAGTCGGGGTGACATGCAACAAAAGTCCTGAAATTGTGAAACCTGACACGTATTTTTGGGTTAAGTCTGTGGTCATGCCAGTGGTCATGTGGAGAGGAGGCTCACGCCTAGTGCATGTTCGTGTGGGAAGAGAATATAAAAGGAGACCTATGGTTATATGTGTTAAGGGTTCCAACAAAGACCAAAGGATCCATTTAGGCTCAGGAATTTGAAGATCCAAAGACTTGGAGGTCAAGCAGACCCTGCTGAGGTGGGGGTCTGTGTCACAATCCCCCATAAATTATCTCAGGTGAGAGTGCGTTGTGCACTTTATGCGCAGTGTAGACTTCTGGTTTACCAAAAGGGTTGTTGGTGATAAGGGTTTTGTTGGAGAACTAAGGTAGAACCAGGTCAGCCCATAAGTCCAACAAATGGTGAGGAAAATAAGGGCACGCAGCAGGATTTGCGGAAATCCAACACAAATGTGGAAAATCCTAGCCTAGTTAGGGTTAGGGTTTTGGGATGGATTGTAAGGGTTTCTAAATCAATTTTGTAATATAAATAAGGGGTTTGAGGTATATTATAAGGATATCATTAGAATGATAATAATAATCATTATCAGAGGAATATCTATATAGAGTGTAAGTGTGACAAGCTTGTTTTGGAGTACATATTTTGGAGTCCTTGTGAGTCGTAGTTTGTTTTGAGGGTGGTAGAGCTTGGATAAGGTCGAAGTAGTTGAGGGTCAAGTCACAAGTTGTGGATCTTGGTGTGATCCCGGTCCTCCTCACTACTATGTACTATGATGTAATGGGTCAACGCCTTTTGATGAATAAGAAAAGAAACAAAAGATCTTTCTGAACGTAGCCCCAAGGGGGGTGAACCATGATAAAACCATGTGTGCAATGTGTTTTAATGTGTGACTATCTCTGTAGTTATCATTGAATGGTTATATAGATGAATGGATTATTTATTTACAGTGTGCACTAGATTAAATATGCAAATGAATGAATGGATCTAATGAATAGTATAATAGAATTCATGGTTAGGTGGTAGAAAGAAGAAGTAAGAAATAAAATCCCCCAATCCTTTCCATGACTGCAGACACCTGCATCTTGTAGTCCCCCATAAACCATCTCGGGTGAGACTACATTGTGCACTCTATGCCTGGTGTAGAATTTTGGTTTACCAAAAGGGTCGATGGTGATAAGGGTTTTGTTGGAAAATTAAGGTAGAACTTGAGTCAACCCATAAGTCCAACAAATTATGAGGAAAAGAAGCATGCATGACATGATTTTCGAAACTCCGACGCAAATGTGGACAAACCTAGCCTAGTTAGGGTTAGGATTTTGGGATGGATTGTAAGGGTTTCTAACCCAATTTTAAAATACAAATAAGGGGTATGAGATATATTAGAAGGACATAATTAGAATGATAATAATAATCATTATAACATGCATATCTATATAGAGTGTAAGAGTGACAAGTCTATTTTTGAGAACATATTTTGGAGTCCTTGTGATTTAAAGTCTATTTTGAGAATTGTAGTGCTCGGATGAGGTCGAAATAGCTAAGAGTCAAGTGGCAAGTTGTGGATATTGGTGGGATCCTGGTCCGCCTCACTACTCTCTACTATGATTAAATGTGCACAACACCTTTTGATGAATAAAAAAAGAAGAAGAATATATTTGTGGATGTATCCCCACAGGGGGTGAACCACAGTAAAACCATGTGTTTAATGTGTTTTAATGTGTTACTATCTATGTCGTTATCATTGAATGGTTAGATATATGAATGGATGATTTATTTACAACATGCACTAGATTAAATATGCAAATGAATGAATGAATGAATGGATCTAATGAATAGAATAATAGAATGCATGGTTAAGTAGTAGAAAGAATAAGTAAGAAATAACATTTCCTAATCCCTTCAATGAATGCAGACACATGCATCTTGCAATCCCCCATAAATCATCTTGGGTGAGACTACATTGTGCACTCTATGCGCGACATAGCCTTTTGGTTTACCAGAAGGGATGATGATGATAAGGGTTTTGTTGAAGAACTAAGGTAGAACCCAGGTCAGCTCATAAGTCCAACCAATAGTGAGAAAAATCAATGCACACGAGAATATTTGCGGAAATCCAACACAAATGTGGACAAACCTAACCTAGTTAGGGTTAGGGTTTTCGGATGGATTGTAAGGGTTTTTAACCCAATTTTCTAATATAAATAAGAGGTAAGAGGTAGATTAGAAGGATATCATTAGAAACATGATCCTAATCAATATCAGAGGCATATATATATCTAGAGTGTAAGTGTGACAAGTCTATTTTGGAGAACATATTTTGGATTCCTTGTGAGTCGTAGTTTGTTTTGAGAGTGGCAGAGCTTGGATGAGGTCCAAGTAGTTGAGGGTCAAGTTGCAAGTTGTGGATCTTGGTGCGATCCTGGTCCTCCTCACTACTCTTTACTATGATGTAATGTGAGCAAATCCTTTTGATGAATAAGAAAAGTAGCAAAATATCTTTGTGGATTTAGACCCAGGGGGGGTGAACCATGATAAAACCATGTGTGCAATGTGTTTTAATGTGTTACTATATCTACAGTTATCATTGAATGGTTAGACAGATGAATGGATTATTTATTTACAATGTGCATTAGATTAAATATTCAAATGAATGAATGGATATGATGACTAGTATGATAGAATGCATGGTTTGGTAGTAGAAAGAATAATTAAGAAATAACATCCCCCAATCCCTTACATAACTGCAGACACCTGCATCCTGCAGTCCCCCATAAACCATCTTGGGTGAGACTGCACAGTGCACTCTCTATGAGGTGTAGCCTTCTGGTTTACCAGAAGGGCCTATGGTGATAAGGGTTTTGTTAGAGAACTCAGGTAGAACCCGGGTCAACCCATAAGTCAAACAAATGGTGAGGAAAAGAAGTGCACATAGTACGATTTGCCAAAATCCGACAAAAATGTGGAAAAACCTAGCCTAGTTAGGGTTAGGGTTTGGGGATAGATTGTAATCATTTCTAAAATAATTTTGTAATATAAATAAGGGGTATGAGGTAGATTTGAAGACTATCATTAGAATGATAATTATAATAATTATCAGAGGCATATCTATCTATAGTGTAAGTACGACAAGTCTATTTTGGAGAATATATTTTGGAGTCCTTGTGAGTTGGAGTATGTTTTGAGAGTTGTAGAGCTCAGATGAGGTCAAATTAGTTCAGGTTTAGGTAGAAATCTATCGATATTGGTGCAATCCTTGTCTTCCTCACTACTCTTTACTATGATGTAATGTGTGTAATGCCTTTTGATGAATAAGAAAAAGACCTTTGTGGACGTAACCCCAAGGGGGGTTAGCCACAATAAAACTATGTGTGCAATGTGTTTTAATGTGTTACTATCTTTGTTGTTATCATTGAATGGTTAAATAGATGAATGGATGATTTATTTACAATGCACACTAGATTAAATATGAAAATGAATGAATGAATGAATGGATATGATGAATAATATAATAGAATGCATGGTTACATAGTATAAATAAGAAGTAATAAATAACATCCCCCAATCCCTTACATGAATATAGACACCTGCATCTTGCAATCCCCCATAAACCATCTCGGGTGAGACTACGTTGTGCACTCTATCCACGGTGTATCCTTATATTTTACTAGAAGAGTCGATGGTGATAATGGTTTTTGGTGGAGAACTAAGGTATAACACAGGTTAGCCCATAAGTCCAACAATGGCCACCTCCTTCTATTATCTTAATTTCCTTTTATCCACTAATTCTTTATCACACCACATATTGTCCTTAAATTTAGAAGTGATAATAGTTATAATATTATCAATATTCTGCATGATGGATTCTTCTTGTATTCCCCAATGATTTAGCCAAGATTTGGAATCTTTATGCCATCCCCACTTGAGCCGCTAGTGGTTTCAGCTAGAGTTTGAAGCAATTTTGGGGAGCCCCTTGTCATCCATGTTGTTTATATTTTATTGTATGTTAGGTATCTAATCATACCTAGGCTCTCAATGGGGGGAATTCTTGCTATATGAGGAGGATAGGATATGGTGTATTTCCCTTAGTTTTGAGATTATAAGCTATAAAATTATTTTGGATTTGTTCTATCTTTCTTCAGGATTCTTTAGATATACCGCAACCCAAAACTTCACATCTATATAAGATAACCAGAGTGACAAGAGTGTGAAAGAGGAGTTTTTTAATCCCAAAGCCAAAGGTTTTCTATTTAACAATTGTTTCTAAGTCCATAATAAGATTTCCACCCTCCATTTATCCATTTTTTAACGTTATAGTTCCAATTGAGTTTGGTGGATATCGATTCCAAATATTTGTATGAAGGAACTTCCTCTAAGATATTGTTGACATAAAAAAAAGTATTGTAGGTGATGGTGTTGTATTTTATGATCATAACCTTTGTTTTTTCAGTGTTCAAAGTCATGCCCATGCTAGAGAAAAAGTCATTGAGGATTATTAGTTTCTTACCTAATTCATACATAATTTTATCCATAAGAACAATGTCATCAATATAAAGGAGGATGATGAATATACTAGCAAGAGTAGATCCAACACAACCTGCATCCTCCAAACAATATTCTAGATTATCAATATAAATTATGAAAAGGGTAGGGGATAGGGGGCAACCTTACTTGACTCTTATATTACAGTTAATTATTTTTGGCCAACCCTTAGGGTTCCTAAACATGGAAATAATTATCTCATATAGCCTTATTGTAGTAGTTCCTAACTCGACAGGGACTTTAAGATCTTCTAATCTATTCTAGAGGTTACTTCTAGGCATGTCAAAAAAAATTCTAAAATCAATGAAACAACAAAGAAGATTAGTTTAATCATTATGGAACACCTCTACAATGATACTAAATGTAACAAGGTGGTCCATAATGGAATGGTGGTCTCTAAATATATCTTATCCTCTAGCTCGTTTTCCATGGATTTATATCCATGTACTGATCTTTTTTCCAAAATGATTTTGTATAGCTTAGCTAAAATGTGGCTAATCATAATGGTCCTATAATTAGAATGATTCATTTTATCCCCACTTTTATTAATAGGTACTATTATCACCATAACAATTTTGTATGGAATATAAGTTTCAGATTTAGCAGAGGGCTAAAGTAGTGTGGAGATGCGGCTTGATTTGGAGGACCATGTTACATCTGGTGGAAAAGGGCCAATATAGCGTAGGTGTAGAAGTTGATGAGGCCCGATGGACTATAGATCTTGAAGCGACCCAGATTGACGGCCATGACACATATCGAGCGATGAAGTAGTGCGGAAGATAATTGTTCGAGGGCAGGACCGGGAAAATACCACGGTTTCATTTCATCGACATGTGGCACCATCAGAGGCATATCGGGGTGAAAATAAGTCTGCCAAAAACCATTTTTCCTCACCCCTGATACCAAAAAGCACATATAAAAGTAGGGCCCCAGACATTATTTTATGATATTTCAAAGCGTTCGAACGTTAGAAAATTGGTGCAAATGCTCCATCCGAAACTGAAGCTCAACAGTGAACCAGATTCAAGCATTCTTTGTTGATTCATAGGTATTTTTCATTATGGCCGCGAAACCTGTCATTTTATCCATAACAGAGCAAGACCTATCCTCTAAAAAAGAAGCCCTAATTGGTAGGGACTCAAATGTATTTAACGTAGAAATAACGGTCTGACCCATTTCATTGTCCAAATCCAATTTTCTATACAATGTTGGAAAACAGATTCCCTTCCTCGAAGTGGCCCAAGCCTCCATTACCCCTTACACCATAGAATTCATTTTCCCTTTTCCAGAGTTCATAAGCTGGTGTGAAAAACATTATTCACATGAAGAAAAGGTCGTCTTGAATAAGTTAGGTTCAGAGGTCTTATGCGAAATAGATATCCTGTCAATCCGACACACCCTCAGTATACCAGAGTCTTACCCCACAGTGTCAGAGCCCTTCGAGGAAGAGAAAATTATCATAGTATACAGAGAATGTCCCTCCGAAGTAAAAACCCTATTTCTACAGACCATTGTTAAACCTTAACACCATTCTGAGAGTTTTGTTTTACCTAACAATGTAAGTGTCATGGTTATTGAAGTCTAGTGGGATTGTTCCATACTTAGTCAAATTCTAGGATTGGATAATGACAAGTTTGTAGTAGAAGTCATGTTGGGTTTCCTATTGACATTTTTCTGTCAGATTCTAGTGAGTCATTCTGTATCAGTTTTGAAAATTTCATCGCTGACAATATGCACCAACAACTGGTAAATTTCAATTCATTGAGACACTTTAGGTATTACACGCACTTGTTGAGAATGTTCTTGGAATCGAATAAGACCGAATTCCTTGAAGCCGCATTCATCTTGACTTAATGCAAATGGATCACCATGCTTATTTTCATAAAAAAGATCATGTCTAGGTTTTATAGTCTCATCTTTGGCACGAACCTGCCAAGGGTTTTGGAAGAAATGGAAATATCTTTGCAACCCAATCCAGAGAACGGGGTGGGAGATTGGAGGTTGTTCGTACATTCTACTGTAATTTGGGTATATGGTTATCAAGAAGGACCTTACCTTTTTCCTATCTTCCTGACTCCCAGAGTCTTTTCCCTAGAGTTCATCAGACAAAGAAGTATTTCAGAGACATATCATTTTCTGAAAACACACAAGGCATTTAACTTAAAAATTTCCTTTCATAATAGGGCCCTTTGTGGTAAAGACCAGGTCCTGTTTACCTCAGATCTAAGACAAACTCATTGGATTCGAGTTTACACAATTACAAGGGAGGAAATATGAGTCACATCAGATCATATCTAAGAGAAGACTGATGAGCAGACAAGGCCCCTATGAGCATGAGCATGTTGAAGGATTTGATAAAATAGCTAATCGAGAAACCTATGCAGATATGGAAGTCACTTTGAAACCTGATCAGACACAACAAATAGAGTCTTCCCCTCAGTAGATCCAGACACAGAAAACTTCCCCAAGGTTGATTGTTAAAGCTCCAAAGATGAGTGTTTATAACAAGAGGAGCAGTTCAGAGGCACTGGGTGCCAGTAGTCAGCAAAATATTCTCAAGAAAATGAAAATCACACCATCTTCTAATATAGTGGACCTGGAAGAAGAAGAACCTAAAGAGAAAATGAGCATGGAGATGGTGGAAAGTGTAACCAAGAACAAATAGGTTTGTACAGGAATCATGCCACAAAGTGAAAGCAGCTCAAGGGTTTTCAACAACAAGAAACATGTACTTAGCAAGACACCTGGGGCAGTCTACCAATCCAAATAAGAATTAATGAACTAGTATGTTGTGAAGAGAAGTATGGCCAATAGTGAAATAAGAGACTTTTTGCCCGAGGTAGAGAAGGTATCCCAACATAAGGCTTCCATGTTTTCAGTCAGGGATGTGGAAAGAAAGACATTTAACATAGTAGAGGCAGATGATGATAAAGTGTCTAAAATAAGGATGCATTATGAAAATATTGGTTCCCCAGATGAACTAAAGTTCCACAAGGATGTCAGTGACATGCTATATTCAGACTACCTGAGTTTGATTATGAGGGTTTCAAGACTGACAACACATGCACTCAAATTAGATGGTCAATTAAAGCAGGAGAAAGCATCCAACAAATACTGGAAGACACAGGTCAAAATATTGGAATCTGAAGGCCCTCAAGCGGTAAAGGCTTCTTTAGATGAGAAAGAGAAGATGATCCAAATCCTAAAGAAGAATTTGTAGATGTATTCCACAGAACATCCACAGAAAATATAACTAGCTACTCTAGAGAAAGAAAAGGAGACATTCATACAAGAAGCACTAAATTACAAAGCTAAAGTGTTGTGGATAGAAAAAGAGAAAGAGAATTGGTCACAAGGAAAGGTAGCAACATCAGATATGTGTTGGTCACTATAATTTATTATTTAACTAAACAATCAAGTGCTACATAAATTGTCAACCCAGGGAAGTCTGTTATTTCAAAGGTAATCACACACTATATATGCTCAATCTCAAAAGCAACCTAGAGTTGTATTAAAAAAATATTAATCACACTTTTTCTTTGAACAAATTGAAGTTCTAACTTGAATTACAGGAAAGAAATCTACCTATTGCAGAGTTCAATGTTTAAAGAAATAATTGTCCAAATAATCCTAGATTACATTAAGAAAATAACAACCTGGAAAAGAAATCTTTCAGGACACTGCAAAAAGGAAATACCAACTATTCTGTAACCAGAGAACAGGACCCTATTCCCAAAGAAGGAATCTTCAACACCTGTTTCCGATCATCACACTTTCATGAACTCATTACTAATTGGAATGATTGACACACACTGAAGGCTAACTAACTCTTAATAGAGAACAAGACCCTATTCCCTAAGTAGGAATCTTCAGCACCTGTTTCCAATTAGCACACTTTCATGAACTCATTACTAATTGAAATGATTGACACACACGAAAGGCTAACTATCTCTTAAAAGGGAACAAAACCCTATTCCCCAAGTAGGAATCTTCAGCACCTGTCCCTGATTATTACTCCTCATAAATTCACCAAATAAGATTGCTAACTAGAATGATTAACAATTACCCAAGCATGAATCATGTGAAAACAATGTAACAATCAGTAAAGCAGAGTTTAGTAAAGTAGTGTTTCAGCAAAACAGAGTTCAGTAAAGTAGTGTTTCAACAAAATAGAATTTAATCAAGGCATGAACAAAAATAAAACTAACACACTACAAAGCTAATGGGTGAATCTTGTGAAGAAGGTGGGCCCTCCCTTCTCACAAGATTCCCCTGAAACGAAAGGAACTAGAGAGAAATCCTCAGAACAGTCTTTTATTCATCTGTCAACTGTATCATATTACAATCTGAAGTAAAACACGTCCTTCTCTGTAAAATCATTTCTTAAATAAAAAGAAGGTCCTCTCTAATGATGATTTCCTCTTATTTAAAGAGGAGAATCCCTTCGATACAATTTGATCATCAAATTACATTTGCACATCTGAATCCTATTCTTAGTCAGATTCGATTTCTATACTAGAATAGGATATCCTAGTCTCCCGTAACAAAATGCTATTACAAGTGTTGAGTGAGGTGTTGTTGTTGCGGCTGGAGTAACAGATTCCTTATTTGTCTTCTTGTTACTGTTTTTGTATGATGTTTCAGCATCGCAAATCGCAGGTTGTTTCAGCCACGGGATTTTCATTCTGACTGTTTCAGTAACTTGGTCTCAGGCAGTAGCGATGGTTAATGCTAGCTCAAGGTGCGGTTGTTGTGGTCAATGTAACAGTTTTGTGTTGTTGTTTCGGCATCATATACCATGGACTGTGTAACATCTTCTTCTGTGTGAGTTGTTGTTTCAACATCGTAGACCACGGACTGTGTAACAACTTCTTCTGTGTGAGTTGTTGTTTCAACATTGTTGACCACAGAGAGTGTAGCAACTTCTTCTGTGTGAGTTGTTGTTTCTGCATTGTAGACCACGAAGAGTGTAACAGCTTATTCTGTGTGAGTTGTTGTTTCAGCATCGTAGTCCATAGACTGTTTCAGCCACAGGGTTTGTGTGCTTTAACTGTTTCAGCAACATGCCTCAATGCTAATCTACAGTTCGAACTGTTTCAGCACTTATACATTTATGATCAATGGTTAAGTACGAGAGTAATGTAAAATTATATGAAAAAGAGATTAAACATATAGTAAAGAGAAGAGACGTTATATACCTTTGGAAAGATAGGGTAAGGTGATAATGTGAGTTTAAATGTGAGTGAAACAAGGGTGTAAAGGTAGCAAAAAGTGTGAGAAAAAATGTACATTGTATGGTCCTAACATCCCCCCCAACTTAAAATGTTGCATGTCCTCAGGCAACTTCACTCTGAATCAGAATCTGAATACCGACTCTGAGCATGCAAGTTACTCAAGAAGTAGTTGTGGAAGGTGATGTCTATTGGAGCTCTGAACCCTTGAACGCATTGTAACCTTTGCCAAGCTGTTGTTTTAGCCTTCTTGGGCAACTTATAATGGAATTGATATTTCTCTACTGGCATCCAGAGGATAGGAAAATGAAACTGGTATCCTATCCAGCTTTCATCACATTGTTGAACACACTTGATGTAGCTAGGTACCCTACAAATTTCTATCTCAATATTAGTGGGGCTAAAAGGATTGTTTCCTGTCTTTTCTCAGTAGATTGTTGCCAAAACATGTTATTTTCTTGTAGGGAAACAATCTCTGTTGATTTAATGAAATGTTGAGACTCCTGAAACACTGATGTCTGTAATTGCTGAATGTGTTGAGTCATCTTTGGTTTCTTTAAAAACTGGTAATGCTCTGTAACAAAGGTGGCAGCATTTTGTAGTTCTAGCCTTATCTAAATAAGGTGGTTATCCTCATTGTGCTTGGCAGCTAGGAAGTCATCCTGCCATATAATCTGATTTTTAAGGAAGGAGGTGAGTGCCCGGATCTAGATGTCACCAACAAGAAGGTTAAGGTTAAGCTGTCGGTTCTCAAGGATGGACTCATTATGAAAATTTTCCTCACAGAGGAGGTGTTGATCCATAGCAGAGGCTTCTACAAAGGTTTTAACAAAATCTGTTGGATGTAACACTGCATGGGATCTGCCTTCTGTGATTGATTTGATCTGAAACCATGTAAGTCGTTCCATGAGGAACAAAGAGTAATTGCAGGATGGTTTCCTTGTAGCCAATAACTTTTGTGCCAAGTCAAATATCAGGAGAAATCTGCCTTTTAGTTCTCTATTCTGTTTCTTAAGGGCACAAGATTCCTGGCGTGTTTGCTCCAAAGCTTCCCAATTTGAGTAGATATGATTTATCCAGATTTGTCTGTGTTCCTGCAGGCTTTTGGCCTGTGTAACAGCAGACTCTTTTTTCCATTTCTCTATTATTGCCTGCTCATCCCATGGCTGAGTTTGTGTTTCAGCGTTGCAGGTAGTAGGCTGAGGTAGGGTCTGAGTGGCTTGTTCCACAAAGGTGTGGGTATTGATCTGATTGGAAGGGGAAGATTCATCAATAGGCAATGTTTGTACAACTTTATTAACAAAA
>SNQJ01S0028058.1:0-17760 GCA_010110895.2 Picea sitchensis | reverse complement strand
TCCTTATTTGTCTTCTTGTTACTGTTGTTGTATGTTGTTTCAGCATCGCAAATTGCGGGTTGTTTCAGCCACAGGATTTGCGTTCTGACTATTTCAGCAACTTGGTCTCAGGCAGTAGCGATGGTTAATGCTAGCTCAAGGTGCAGCTGTTGTGGTCAATGTAACAGTTTTGTGTTGTTGTTTAGGCATCGTAGACCACGGACTCTGTAACAGCTTCTTCTGTGTGAGTTGTTGTTTCAGCATCGTAGACCATGGACTGTGTAACAGCTTCTTCTGTGTGAGTTGTTGTTTCAGCATCGTTGACCACGGGGAGTGTAGAAGCTTCTTCTGTGTGAGTTGATGTTTTTGCATTGTAGACCACAGAGAGTGTAACAACTTCTTCTGTGTGAGTTGTTGTTTCATCATGGTAGTCCACAGACTGTTTCAGCCATAGGGTTTGCGTGCTTTAACTATTTCAGCGACATGCCTCAATGCTAATCTGCAGTTCAAACTGTTTCAACACTTATACATTTCTGATCAATGGTTAAGTACGAGAGTAATGTAAAATTATATGCAAAACAGATTAAACATATAGTAAAGAGAAGAGACGTTATATACCTTTGGAAAGATAGGGTAAGGTGATAATGTGAGTTTAAATGTGAGTGAAACAAGGGTGTAAAGGTAGCTAAAAGTGTGAGCAAAAAGGTACATTGTATGGTCCTAACAATATGGTTGTTATTGTACCTTATAATACAGAAGCTGGGTCAAGCACTGATGGATTGGTTCAAGCTATGTCCCAAGTAAGATTAAAGAGAACGGAGATCAAGAGTGTTAAGGAGATCATAGAAAATCTGCAACAAGAGATGAAAATAAATGAAGAAAAGATGGCTTTATTTCAAAAGGATAATCAAGATCTGCAAGAGAGGGTGAACAAGTTGAAGACAAGGTTGAAGGGAAAAGTACTGTTGCAAGGAGATAAACATGTAATCTGGGATGCTATTGCTGCTGAAGCTGCTAAATTCAGAGTTTATTTGAATTTCATAAATGACAAAGACAACATGGCTATCACTACCCAAAGCAGATGTACTTTTATTAATGAAACACTGGCGAAAAAACCCTCGGAATGGGCCCAAAATGCTATTGATTTGTTGAATTATGTGCCCACTATCGATCTTTAGACCATTAGGGTAAAAGATAGAACTGCACTGATGATTTGGGCTAGGAGGATCATCGCTAAACACAATATGCTCAAATCAGTTCAAACCAAAGTTGTGCAAATGGAACATAGTATACAGGAGTTTAGGGATACATTTGAACAATTGTTTATCAAGGGCATCCCATCATTTTGGGATGGTAAAGGGAAATTATACAATCAAGAAGAATATAATTCTGTTCTGACTCAGTGTAGAATGGATCATTCAAGATTTGAAGGCTTGGAAAAGACCCTAAAGGGACCCAATTTGGTGGAACAATTGGCCGCAGACTTTGAAATTTTCAATCAGTTCAAAATAGTGAAAATCAGGCTTCCAATTATTTCTTATGCTACCTACATTGACCTAGAGATTCTGATAAAGGAAATGATGGATTACAAGATTCCTTCTAACTCACAGTGGACGGAGATCGTGCGGTTGGGTAGGACGAAATGTAGTTTTCCAGGAACCAGTAAGTAACTTCCAGGTGTCACCAAACTGAAAAATTAGACAGGAGATCTGCGCAGGACAAATGGTGCAATGGAAGTTGAGCAGTCAGAGATATCTGTCTCTAGTTTACGAAACGTTTTTTTCTTAATCATTGTAAATAGGTTCATATACCGAGACTGTCAGTTGAAATTATTATAATCAATTTTAGAAGTTGAAACGTTTCAGTTTCATCCATTGTAATCAAATTGTATAAGTACTAGAAATTTTGAATGAATTAGTGTTGGCAGAAGTGCAAGGGAACCTTTCTGTTGCTTCTAAACTCTATTGTAATTTTCTGGAGTTGAATTGAATATACATGCATAATATTTTGAAGTCTCTATGAAAAGATTCTAATGGTGGTGATATGAGTTTTGTCTTCTCTCATCGTATGTATTTCCTGTGATTATTTATTTCCATTTTCATTGTCTTCCATTTAAATTGGATAGTTAAAAGCTCAGAATTCATCTTGTGATTCTCTCAGCTTAAGCAATTTAAACTATGTGGATTTCCTCTTAACTAATTCAGAATTCATTTCAGTAATGCTCTGATGCATTGATTTGTTTTCTCTTTCTTCTTACACCCTTCTTAAACTCAATTAATAACTCAGATTAATTGCCTCATTTAGCCTTTATCCTCTGGAGAGTTCTACTAGCCAGTCATTTTTTTCATTCAATTTCAAAATTTTGACTCCATATCCCTGAGTGCTCCTCCCCTTCTTTGCGAGCAAATTTTATAAAAACCCCCAAAACAATCTGAATCTAGACATTGATTGCCAAAGATATATCACGTGACATGAGAGAGCCCTCTCTGACTTGAGAAGACCAGTTCCCAGCTCTAAATTAGGTTTAAATAGTTACCTCTATCATTTGTCTATCAACCGGACAAAATTTACAGAGTGCTAACATTCTGGCACCATTGTCGGGGACGAAATTGAAAAATATTCCCTCGGAAAAATGACTTTAAATATTTATTTTGATCCCTGAGGGTGATAATGGATCAAATACCTTATTGGATGAGATTATTTTTTCCCTAGCGACTCCATTGCCAAAAGACCATTTGCACCAAACAGTGTGAGATAGAAATCCTGGCTCCCAAGAGAATTCACACCAGGAGCAACCTAGACCCAGAAGTTGCAATCCCTATGTTTGACCCTAAAATGATTGCACATAAAAGAAAATAAATGTCAGTAACCTCGGTGTTGCATCCAAACCGATATTTGTCCTTTCCCAAGGATGGAGTGACTATCATTGAAGACCTTGAGTTCGATGTGAAATTTGAGCAAGCCCTATTCAGAACTAAGTTTGAATCTTGTTTAAGAGAGACCATATTTGAAGAAAAGAGATTCCAATATTTGATTGTAGCCGCATCTTCCAGGCCTATAGTGATCCCTTCTAAGAACCAACAACCACTCTAACCCCTCACAACAACTATGGCAGCCAGATTCCCCCCCCTCATACTACTTTCTGAACTTCATGATCTACCTCAAGATTATAACCTAAGGATCAAACTATATGATGTTGAAGGTAACATATCAGCTCAGAAGCATCTAGACTGGTTTAATGATTTCATAGACTTGGAAGAGGTGGACTTTGAAGATGTGAAAATGAGGCTATTTACACAAAGTCTTGCAGGAGAAGTGAGGAAGTGGTTCAGAGCCCTTCCACCAGCTAGTATCACAGATTTCGAGGCCTTTGAAACAAGCTTCCTTGCAAAATGGGGAGATAAGAAAAATCCCCTTCACTTCTTGACCCAGTACAACAACATGAAGATATCACCTACGAAGCAGTGCAAGATTTTTCAGCCAGATTCATGAAGGTCTATAATGCGATTCCTACTAAGGTAAAATTCCCCCCTAAATGTGCTCAACTCAAATATGTCGATTCTTTTGAAAGTGACTTTTCTTTATTATTAAGAGAACGAATATCTGCCACATTGGATGATATGATGAATGATTCCATAGAAGTTGAAGTGAACCTAATGGTTTAAGGGAATATCAAAACTAATTCTGGAATGGACATAAATATAACTCAGGATAAAACACAACCTTCAACATCACAAACATCAGAGGAAAGGTTTGAATAAATGATTAGAAACATGGAGAGAATGATGGAAAGAATGGCTCTGGGTAATAGAGCTAACCCCAGAGAATAGGTTGATGGTCCACCCAGAAATCTGAGGAGACCAACAATCCCACAAATTAGACAAAGAGAAAAGGAATCAGGGAAATCATGGGAACCAAACAAATCAAGCAGATCAGGCAAATCAGGGAAATCAGGGAGATTGGCAAATAAGGCCTCCCTTTCAAAATAATTATATAGATGAAAATGATGATGGATATTTTGAAGAAAACATGAATTGTTGTGATGATAAAGAAACGTAAGTGTTTTTTACTAAAGAAGAACACAACCAGTTCATGGATGCAAGTGAGATCTTTTTGCAAGATGAAGAGGAAAGGTTGTCAGTAGAAACGAAATATTACCAGACATGATTGCAAAATGCCATCATGAAATTCCAAAGACAATACAACCTTTGAAATAAAAGGGTACCTCCAAACCCTCCAAAGGGAAATCATCCAAATGGAAACCCCACCAAAGAAGCTCAAAGTAACATACCTTCTTCAAGTCAGCCCAAAAAATATTCAGCTGCAAAGGATTCAGCTACAAAAGACTCTACTGCAAAGGATTTTTCTGCAAAGGGTAATGTGGAAAAAGGAAAGCAGAAAGAAGAACCAGAAAAGAGAATATTGGAGGCAAGGAAAGAAACGGTCACTAAAGAGGTAGAGAAGACTTAATCCTATTTTAATTTTGAAAGTGATATGGCTAAGATCAAAATTTATGTACCATTTAATGAATTAATAAAGAATAATGAATATATAAATTAGATCATCAAGATGCTTAAAACAGAAAAGGATACTGATACCCTGAACATACAAGATGACCAACCTGCCATCTTATTCGCACCAAGAGTAGAAGAAAATGGTGATAACAAATAAGTTCCCCCTTTCTATGTTAGCCTCAAAATCCATGATATGACTCTGCACAATGCCATGTTGGATTCAGGGGCATCTCATAACCTAATGCCCAAAGTGGTCATGGACCAACTAGGTTTGGACATCACTAGGCCCTACAAAGACTTGTTCTCTTTCGATTCCAGGAAGGCGAAATGTCTAGGTCTTATCAAAGATCTGGTGGTATCTTTGGCGCAAATTCCAGCAAAGAACACGGTCATGGACGTAGTAGTGGCTGACATCCCTCCCAAATTTGGCATGTTGTTTTCCAGGTCATGGGATGCAAAATTAAAGGGAACTCTCCATATGGACATGCCATACGCCACTATCCTTATCTTTGGTCAATACATAAGATTATACAGAGTGGTTTTGATTAAGTACATGGTCAACAACAAGTCATAGCCTAGAAATCATCCCATATACTCCGTGGAAACTGAGTTGGGATCTTCTATTTTCTTCAATGACCTATGCTGCGAAGAGGAAGAACTAGAAATTGACATGCCCAACAAAGGGAGATCTGATCAGTAGATTGAGGAAGTCTCAAAATAGCAGGACGAAGAAGACGATCAGATATGGAAGATGAGTTTTGATGGAGCTGTCTGCAGAGAAGGAGGGGGAGCTGACATCTAGATCAATCATCCCAAAGGAGATTAAAAATTATGTTCTTATAAGATTGTTTTTTAATGCACGAATAACATGGCCAATTATGAAGCATTAATACTGGGGTTAAAGGTTTTGAAATAATTGGGTGCCAAAATAATTCTTGTACATGGAGACTCTGAGATAATTATAAATCAAATCACAGGCATATACCAAGAAAAACACCCTAGATTGAGGGCTTATAGAAATCACGTACTAGACCTTCTTGAGAAGTTTCCATAATGTAATCTTTCAGCAATTCCAAGAGAACAGAATCAGGTTGCTAATGCCTTGGCTACTTTAGAAGAAGTTTTCAAAGTTCCAATTTTCCCTGAAAAAAGATACAAGATTGACATAAAGTACAGGCCAACAGTACCAGACAATATGAACCACTGACAAGTTTTCGAAGATGACAAATAGATAGAAAGTTTCCTCAAGATGGAGAATGAACTTGAGAATTTGAACATTGATGATGAATACTATGACGATGAGGTGGATGTAGCTGCTTTAAAAAGGAGGGGTATTTTGAAAATCAGATTGCAGGTAGAGATATCGTTCAACTAAAGAGAAACATCATTCCTAAAGTTCTAGTCCCATTGGAGAAACTCTTTGATAATAATGATGTGGCCAAAAGTCCAAATATTACAGTAAATGAAGGGGATGTAGAAGATTGAAATATTGGGACCTCAGAGGATCCAAAGATCGTTAAGTTGTTCAGAAATCTTAGCCCTGAAGTCAAGGAGAGGTACGTAAAATTGATGAAAGAATTCTCTGATGTTTTTGCCTAGAGCTATGATTATTTGAAAGTCTATGACACAAGTATAATTCAACATGTTATCCCAATCAAAGAAGATCACAAGCCATTCAAACAGAAATTGAGAAGGATAAATCCTTTGTCGATACCCCTGATTGAGAAAGAAGTAAATAAGCTATTTGAATCCAAAATCATAGTATCCCTAAGATTTTCCAAATGGGTGGAAAATCTGGTGCCAGTCAAAAAGAAAAGTGGAGAAATCTGGTTGTGTGTGGATTTTGGGAATCTGAACAAAGTATCTCTAAAAGACCAATACCCATTGCCTAAGATGTATCATATTTTGCAGAAGGTGGTGAGTTCTCAGAAGATGCCAATGTTAGATGGCTTCTCAGGATACGATCAGATTTTGGTGCACCTTGACGATCATGAAAAGACAACATTTACCACGCCATGGGGAACATTTATGTACGCCAAGATGCCTTTTGGGCTTATGAATACAGGGGTGACGTTTCAAAGAGCTATGGATATATATTTTGCTGATGAAAATACAAATTCATTGTTATCTACCTTGATGACATCACTATGTATTCTGCCTCAAATGAAGAACACCTCAAGCATCTTAGCAGGGTGTTTCAAAAATGTAGAAAGTTCGGGATCTCATTGAATCCTAAAGAAGTCAAATTTCTCCATGGAAGAAGGAAAGTTGTTGGGTCACATTATTTCAAAGGAAGGGATAAAAGTAGACCCCAACAGAGTTGAGGGGATCTTAAAAATTGGCGTACCCAGAAGTAAAAAGGAGGTACAATCTTCCATGGGCAAAGTGAACTTTCTTAGAAGATTCATCCCTAATTTGGCTGAAATCATAAAAGCTATTACTAACATGCTCAAGAAGGGAAATGAAATAAAGTGGATTCTTGAGGCTAGAAAATATTTTGAATACATCAAGGTGGCATTGACCAAATTGGATGGACTGGCTAGTCCCAATTTTGAGAAAGATTTCATATTATTCTCTTTTTCCTCAGAACACACAATTGTCGATGTTTACTCCAGAAAGATGACCAAAATTTTGAGAATCGCATAGCATACTACAACAAGACATTGAGAGATTCCCCTTTGAAGTATGACATCATGGAGAAGAAATCATATTCTTTAGTCAAGGAATTGAAAGAATTCATGATTTACATCCTACATTCCCATACCACTGCTTATGTACCCAGCATCTTAGTGAAAGACATCTTAACTCAACCTGATCCTGAAGGAAAGAGGGGTAAATGGATAGCAGTACTATTAGAATATGACCTGGAAATCAAACCCACCAAGTTGTTCAAGGGACAGGGGTTGGAAAAGATTATGGCATAGACAAATTACAAACTTTTAGGAATAAACTTCATTGCAGAGTTGTCAGACAGTACAGGAGAAGAGGAAAAGTCAAATCCAAAAATATCCCACAAATTTCTTAACTCTACATGGTATGCAAATATCATCTTTGTGTTGAAAATTTTGCAGGCTCCTTCTGAATTTAGTAAAACAAAAGCCAGATTCTTGAAACTGAAGGAAAAAAAAAATTGTATAGTGAATGAATCATTATATTGGAAAGATCCAGGGGGGATTTTATTGAGTTGTTCGATAGAAGAAAAAGCAGTGAAAACCATCAGAGAGTTCCATAAGGGTGACTATGGAGGTCATCATTATTGGAAGACAATTGTGCACTAAATTTTGAGGGTTGGATTTTATTGGCCTAGCATCTTTCCCGACGTTTATAAAGAGGTTTCATAGTGCCATGAATGTCATATTTTTTATGGGAAAGGAAAATTGCAGTATCTTCCTTTAAAAACAATTTCAGTGGAAGCTCCTTTCATACAGTGGGGCCTTGATTTTATAGGGTAAATACACCCACAATCCTTAGCTCAACACAAATGGATTCTGACAGTGACATATTATTTCACTAAGTGGATTGAGGCAATTCCCACTAGGCAGACGATAGATGATGTTATCATCCGATTTTTGGAAGACAATATTCTATCTAGATTCAGATTCCTCATCAAGATTATAAGAGACAATGCAACGGATTTCAAATCTAAGAAAATGGAAAAAATCTGCAGTGATTACAACATCACCCTTGGTCATTCTACATCATACTACGCTCAAGGAAATGGATTGGCAGAGTCTTCAAATAAAATCTTATTCAGAATCATCAAAAAAATGCTTCAAGAAAATAAAAAGGCCTGGCACAAAAATATCATTCATGCGCTATGGGATGACAAAATATGCCCAAAAAGATCCATAGCCATGTCCCCTTTCTAGATCATTTATGGGATGAAATCTATTTTTCCTACTGCACTGGGATTTACAGTAATGAATATGTTATAGGAGAAGGAGGCGGAAATAAATGCCAATCAGAGAAGAGATGATGAGTTGATCAGTGTACATCAAACCAGGGAAAAGGATTTCTATAATGCTTAGTTGTGCCAAGAAAATATCAAAGAGGATTTTGATAGACACACCAAGGTGGATGAGTTCAAACCAGGAGACTTGGTACTAAAATGGGATGCCAGAAACGAAGATAAGGGAAAACACAGGAAGTTTGACCATCTCTGGCTAGGACTGTTCAAGATTGCATCATATCGTGGAGGTAATGCCTACATACTACAGGAAAATAATGGAGATATCGTTGGAGGAGGGCATGTGAATGGCAGGTTCCTCAAGCATTACATTGTTTAAACAATCTTCACCCCTCACATTCATTGTACATCATCATTTTTACATTTTCTTTTTGCATAAATAAGTTGGAATAAAAGAATCATAGTTGAAGTCCGAAGTGAAGGCCCTAAGCTATGCTGAGTCGATTTTGAGTTTTTTGAATAAAGACCAGCAGATTCAGATTTCATGAATAAATCATAGCCCAATGGATAGGCACTAGGTCTACAGTTCTTTGCTACCTCACAGGGAGGATAGCATCCCCAGTTGGAGCCTATGTTATCACCATAATAATTTTGTATGGAATACAAGTTTCATATTTAACAGAGGGATAAATTAGTGTGGAGATGCGGCTTGATTTGGAGGAACAGGTTACATCTAACAAAGAAGGGCCAATATAGTGGAGGCATAGAAGTTGATGAGGCCCGACGGACCATAGATCTTGAAGTGGCCCAGATCGAGGGCCAGGACACATATCGAGTGATGAAGTAGCACGAAAGATAGTTGTTCGAGAACGGGCCGGGGAAAATACCATGGTTTCATTTCATGGACACGTGGTGCCATCAGAGGCATATCAGGGCGAAAAGTGACCTACCCAAAACCATTTTGCCCCACCCCCGATATCGAAACGTGCATATAAAAGGAGGGCCTCGATCATTATTTTATGATATTTCAAAGCGTTCGAACGTTAAAAAATTGGTGCAAACGTTCCATTTGAATCTAAATCTCAACAGTGAACTAGATTTGAGCATTCTCTGTCGATTCATAGGTATTTTTAATTATGGCCACAAAACTTGTCTCTTTATCCATAACAGAGAAATACCTTGACTCTAAAGAAGAAGCCCTAATTAACAGAGACTTAGATGTATTTGACACAAAAATAACAGTCTCACCCATTTCCGTGTCCAAATCCAATTTTCTAGATAATGGTGGAAAACAGATACCCTTCCCCAAAGCGGACCAAGTCTCCATTACCCCTTACGTTGTAGAAGTCGTTTTCCCTTTTCCAGAGTTCATAACCTAGTGTGAAAAATAGTATTCGCAGTAAGAAAAGTTCATCTTGAATAAGTTAGGGTCAGAGGTCTTATGCGAAATATATAGCCCGTCAATATGACACACCCCCAGTATACGAGAGTCTTCCCCCACAATGTCAGAGCCCTTAGAGGAAGAGAAAATGATCACAGTCTACAGAGAATGTCCCTCCGAAGTAAAAACCCTATTTCTTCAGACCATTTTTAAGATAAAAATGGTCGTCATCCCATAAATAACAAGTATCCATATAAGATAAAGTGGTTGTCATCCCATAAATAACAAATATCCATATACCGATCATAAAAATCATCCTTAAATCATATCAACCACAAATTTATTAAGTATGTTCTCATGTTATTTAATTTCATATGGTATCCATAATATATCTCTCTTGTTGTGCAAGTCTAATCTCTTGAAGATTTCAACAACTATCCTTGATGGCTTTAATCTCCTATAGAACTTTGTTGAGGCCCATGTGTATACTAGAGCTAATATCCATTGGAAACACCAAATATAACATACCAAAAGAAATATATGAAAATCCTCTAACCAATGGTATTGATATGGTAAAAATTTGAGAAACTTGTCAAAATTTAGGAGCTCTGCAATCTCGCCACCATCACGAAAAAACCTAGAGAAATTGTTGATTTTAAATCAATGATATATTCACTTTAAGATCTCCAATTTAGATGATTTTGTTTTTGAAATTGGATAATTTTGAAATAGGAACTCATATATGCAATTGTTTTGGGATAATTTGCATCAATTGCTACAAAAACTAGAAAAAACATGCAATCATCTGCTGAAAATCATGAAAAACAATTTATTTTAAATCAATGATATCTTGGCCTCATGAACTCTGATCTAGAATTTTATTTGAATTTTGTTTTTTTTCTGGGAGGAAATTATATCTAGAACCGATTTCATCAAATTCTGCAAAAAATCTACAAGAATTGTGCAAAGTGTCACAGTCGTCTTTTTCTTCATCTTTTGAAACCCTCAAAAACAAATTGGCTCTTTTTTTGTGACCAAAAAAAGTGATCTCATACCACTTGTTAATTCCCAAATATCTGAGTAAAAAATCACTTACAGTAGATCCAAGATAATATAGGAAAATGCACACTTTATAATATGAAAACCTTTGAGGAAGGGAAACACCTTACAAAATATCCTTTTAAGGAAAGGATCCACTCCTAATAACTTGCCTCTTCGAGGGGGAAACCTCCTAAAGAGATACGCTCCAAATATAATACTTTTCAACATTCCCATTATATTTCTCATACCTCTTTATATAATTATACCTACAACCTAAGCACATTCCATAGGAGGAACCTTCTAGAAGCAGAACCTTCTAGTAAGACATCTTACATATATTGTTTTCATACTAGGCGCTATTTCTTAAAACTGACCTCCATACAAAACAATACATATCTGCTATTATTCCACTTGGGTACCTCCCTAGGTCCCAGATATTATCCCCCTAGTTACACTAAAGTAAGGAAATGCCTCGAAATCATGATGGAATCCTCAACTGACCAAGATTATATATGGGATGGTTTGTGTGAAATCCCACATGTCCCTAGAATCAGTGTAAGGTGGAGAAACAAAGGTTCCATGTAGATTAATAGAATGTCCAAGAATCAAATGATGTATAAACTTTAGTGGATATTCAACTCGAATAAATCATCATAATCTATCTTATATTTTCTAAAAAAAATTATTACCAGGTTTATTTATTTGGATCTTAGATTTATTATCACTTTCTTATTACTAAAATTCATGAAATAATTGAAATACGAAAAAACGAATACTATGTAAATGAACACACCATCAACACAAATTAACAAAATATGTATACTAGTAAACCCAATATGGGAGAAAACCTATCTATAAGGTGAGGGGTGTTCTCTTCTCTCTTTTATTCAGTAATGAAATGCAAATACAAAGAAAGAGACACTCATTATGGAGTTTCCTTTGACACTATGGCCTGAATGGATGCTACATAATCGTGTTCCTCTTTTTTTATTCTCTCAAATATGACCTCTATATTATCTACTCAATTATTAAACACGTGCAATGATAAATGAATGGAACCTCCTCTCCTCCTGGAGGCTTAGTATTTAACATAGAGTATTAGTCATTTAGGCTTAAGGTTTTTGCATGCCTTAAACCTCAATTAGTAAAAAGGTTTTGGAACTTCTAGAATATTCTTGAAATTCCCACATGACTATCCCCGCATGTGTTATTAGTTTAGGTAGATGTGGCAACCACTCGATACCATGGTGGTGAACAATATAGGTCAACTTGTGAGAGCCATAACTTCTGCATACAAGCTCTTATTGAGGTTATTTTCACATTGTTGGAAAGGTCTCAATGTGTATAGTATCGTTGAGGGGATAAGAGCTATGCTAACAAATGTTTTACCCCAAGAAGTTCCATTTGATGCCTTAAAATGCATGTGGAAGGTTCCAAACCCCAAATCTCAAAAATAGAACATGATGCTAAAATGGGCCCTACAAGATAATTCCTGTAATTTTTCCACCCAGAAAGTACCAAGATAGATGAAAAACTATATAATGATCCAATATGAATCATACCTTCCCATTTTGGGATTATTCTTTTCCCCAAAATATTTTACTAAATGAGGCGAGGCAATTTCTCCTCTACCTTCTCCCTGAAGTACCATTTTTTTTTCCTTTCAACCTGATGTATTAAAGGTCATGTTACCCATATCTAGTAGTTTTGTATATCTTCCACCAAAAATTAATATTTTTCCAACTCTACCCGAGCTTGTAGCACTAAGTCATCTATGGTAGTAGGACCTACTCCTCATTTTCCTAATCCAACATGGAAGACTCATAAAGTTTCATATTCTCCACATTCACTACTGATTAAATGTGCATATATGGAGGTAGACTGAGTCTATAGGAATTACCACCCACCTTCTCCAATACCTCAAAATGACCATATTTTATAGTATTTATCTTCTTACTAGGACCCTATGGTTATTGAAACACCTCTTTTAAATCCTCGTCTTCTATGTATGCTTCTTTGTATTCATCACGGGTAAAAGGATCCTTGTGGATAAGAGTTCCCAAAGACATAATCTTGGATGTGGGTGGTCTTGAAAGCATGTTTGCCAATTTATTATCTCTACCCTTATTATATTTGATGACTAGATGAAATTGCTACAAAAAACACATCCACTTATAATGTCTAGTTTGTTGTAGCTTACTCTGGGATTGCAAATACTATAGTGGTTGGTGATCATTGTGGATAATGGTTTCCCTTCTGATTATATAGTTCTTCCATTTCTTAATATATTGAACCAAGGAATAGAGTTATTTATCGTATGTAGGGTACTTTATAACTCCCCCATGAAACATATAAGGATGATAGCATATTCGCTTTCATCCTTGCATAAATACTGCTCACATATCATATCCACATGCATCTGTCTCCAATTTGAGGGGCTTCTGGAAGTTAGGAAATGAAAGAAATGGTTTTTCACTAATCTTCTATTTAATCTTATTGAAAGTTTTATGTTTATTCTTTCCCCACTACAAACTCTTACCACTAGATGTTATGGCATGGAGTGGCTTAACTACTACATAAAAGGATGATATGAAATTATATAGGTAATACCCCAAAAAATATCCTAACTTTTGTGACATTAGTAGGAATTGGCCAGTTGATGATGGAATACATCATTTGCAAGATCTATCTTGAGTTCCCTCCACCAATCATGTGTTCTGAATACACCAATGACTACTAAGAAAACTCTCATTTCTTAAGGTTAACTAGCAACTGATTCTTTTTCATACTTTCTAACACCTACATAAGACGTCATATGTCCTCTCCCTAGGAAATGTTATAAACCAATATGCCATCCAAATACACTATTACAAATGAATCTAAATAGAAATGAAATACACCATTCATCAATTGCATAAATGTAGTTGGTGCATTACATAAACCAAAAGGCATGACTAAGCATTCAACCATACCTTTCCTTGTCTTGAAGGAATTATTCCAAGTTTCTTCTTATTTAACATGTACCTAGTGGTATCCCCCTTCGAGATCCAACTTAGTGAAGTACTTGATGTGCTAAAGGTCTAACAAATCATCGATCCTAGGAAAAAGGTATCGATTCTTATGCGTGATCTTAATCAAATCTCTATAATCGATACACATTTTCCATGTCCCATCCTTCTTGGGTACTATTATGAAAGGTGACCCAAAAGGTGAGGTGCTTGGTCAAATTACTCCCTACTAGAATAGTTTGTGCAACTATTTCTTCACTTGATATACTTCCATAATTTATTGTCTATACAACCAAATATTTCATAATGGGGAGTCAGGAAACAACTATATCTCATTTTTAGGTGGCATTCCTTTAGGCTCTTGGAACACTCCTCTGTACACCTATAACAACCCCCCCAAATATTGTTTTTTATTTTTGGTACATCCCTATAGGGGTTCTGTTACTCTTATTGATTCCTCCCCTGGTTGATTCTCTCTTAAGAAAAGAAATACATATTTCTTATTAGAACTAATCAATCTTTTGGCTTGATTGGAACTTACCAAAAAGATATTTGATTTTCCTTTGTGTGTGTTGATGATGTAAGACTTCCCATCCTTGATAAAGTGGTGTTGGTTTTCTCATTGCATGAAGATCATATCCCTTATATACATGTAGGGGATTCAAAACACTACACCACACACATCAAGGGGTACAACATATAATTCCACTTCATCAATAAAATCTGCACTTATATTAAACTTGATCTTACAATGCTCGGTGACTTTGATATCTACATGCTTATTCACCCATCCCAATGGATATGGGCTTAGATGAGCACGAACCTCTGACCCAAGATTGTTGAACAAATCATTTTCTATGATATTGGCTTATGGACAAGAATCAAATAGAGCATATACCTTGTTCTTTGTGACCTGGATCTTAATGTGGAAGAATTTAGTCATCTCCTTCTCTTCCTTCTAATGAAGGATATTTAGATTCACCTCCTTCTGCACTGAAGTGCAGAACATCTTCTCATTCACATTTGATCTTCTCTCTACCTGATTTCCTAAATCCATACCCAACACATTCTTCATCTTGGCATCCTTATTATGGTTATTTGTATTTATCTCTCTATGTAGATTCCAACACTTATCTTCTATGTGACCATCAATATTTCAATGCTTGTAGTGGTTGTTTGGATCCTTGCATTGATGTGCAATATATATCATTTCATTTTATTTCCCTTTCCACTTATTCTTCCCATCCTTGGAATAATCTTGGTGGTTTTCTATTTAGAACCAATTGGTTTTCATTTCCTATGGACTATGTTCGCGAAATATTGTGCTTGCATGTAGTCCTCATAAAAAATAATTAGTTTGAAGAGAATCCCTTTGTAATATTCTAGATATAGAATAGTATACATAACATAAATAATTAGATAGAAATGGAAGATAACAATGATATAACCAGAAAAAACACCACAATAACACCATAATAATACCGGAATAACACCAGAAAGAGAACTTTGATTACTGAGAGAAATGTTCAGTTGCCTCTTTGAGGGGGAAACCTCCAACATAGTAGAGATCTATTACAATACTATCCAAGACAAAAGTTATCATACCCTCTACTCCTATTTATAATAAATATGTCTATCCAAAAGAACAATCTAGAGGAAGATCCTTCTAGAAGCGAAAGCTTCTATTTGGTCTTCTTACATTTGATTTATTCTTCCTTATTGCTAGGCCTTATTAATATTGACCTTTATTACATGGAAATATATTATTCTACCTATGTGAGGGGTTAGGTCCCTAACATGTCCTCCCCCTTAAAAACAACCTTGTTCTCATGCTGGTCCAAAACTGCTTGTGGTTGTAGCCAAATGGAGCATTCTTCGTCCAACTCGGGAAGGTTGGTTTGACTTTGGACCTTAGATCCAATCACCTTATTTAAGTAGGAAACATGAAAAATAGGATGGATATTAGATTGACTGGGAAAATATAACTGATAGGACACTTGTCCCACATGTTAGAGAATGGTATAAGGACCATACAATTTGGGGGCTAGTTTCTGAAAATGGTCATCCCTGGGGGATTTTTTCTTAAAAGGTTGCAATCGAAGAAATACTCGATCCCCTTCTGCAAATTGATGTTCATAACGACATGGATTTGCTTGTTTCTTCATGTGATTATGGGCCATGACCAAATTCTCATTGAGGGTATGGAGAATAGCCTCTCAAACTGTAAGTATGTGGTCAATCGCTTGGACCTTCGAGACACCTGGAAATTATGAGAGAACTGAAGGTGGATTTTTTCCATATACCTCTTCAAAAGGAATCGTGCAGGTAGTTGTATGGTAAGATGTGGTGTACCACCATTCAACTAGTGGTAACCATTGAGCCCATTGATTTTACCTTTTTTTATGCAAAACACCTCAAAATTGTTTCCAAACACTTGTTGACAACTTCATTTTGACCATCGGTATGGGGATGATAATATGTGTTGAGATGCAATTGGGTGCCTTGAATATTGAACAGTTCTTGCCAAAACTTATTGGTGAAAGTTGGGTCACGATCAGAAATAATAGAATGAGGCATGCCATGAAGCTTGAAGACCTGATCCATGAAGAGTTGAGTCACAGTGGAGGCTATAAATGGGTGTTGAAGAGAACATAAATGAGCATACATGGAAAGAGGATCAAGTAACACCATTATGACTGATTTATTGCCCGATTTAGGTAAGCCTACAATAAAATACATAGATATATCCCTCCAAATAGAAGGTGGAATTGGAAGCGGTTGTAGTATGCCAGTATATTTGAATGTTTCATCCTTGTTTCATTGACAAACATCACATTCTGCCACAAAATTGTGAACATCATGTTTCATGCCATCCCAGAAAAAAGAATGTTTGACCCGATCATAGGTTTTGGTAAACCCTGAGTGCCCAACGGTGGGTGTAGAATGAATCTCAGAATGTAACATGGATTTAAGTTTTGACTATTTACTTAAATACAAATGGCCTTTGTATCGAATCTCATCATTGAGCCAAGAGTACCCTGGGGAAACCAGAGAATTGGCCTGCAATTGTTGTATGAGATGCAAACTTTTGTGATCATGTAGCCATTCCTAGAGAACAACGTGGAGCCAATATGGTACACTGAAGGAGAGAGAAAAAAAGGACCCTTCATCTTTATATTTTATGGAAAGTGCACCAACAACCACATTTTCTTTTTTATTCTTGTAAATGATATCATAATCATATCCAAAGAGCTTAGTTACCCATTGTTTTTTCTCTAGAGAGGAAAGGCGTTGTTCCAGAAAATACTTGAGGCTTTGATGATCTGTCTTAATTTGGAAGCATTTTCTCAATAGATAAGGGCTCCAAAGATCCACGACATGAAAAATAGCCAACATTTCCTTTTCATAGATTGATTTTCCCAAATTTCACTCTGACAGTTGTTGGTAAAGGCCAAAACCTGAGCCTCTTGCATAAGGATTGCTCCAATTCCTTTCCTGGAAGCATCACATTCCACGACAAAGGTCTTTGTGAAATCAGGAAGGGCTAGGACTAGAGCAGTGCACATGGCCATCTTCAAGGTTTGAAAATCCTGAGCAACTTTTGGAATCCAAGTGAAATAATTCTTTTTAAGGAGAGCAGTGAGAGGTGTCATAATATTTCCATAATTCTTAACAAAATTGAAATAATAACCTATTAAACCCAGAAATCCACGTAATATTTTGAGAGTCTTTGGGTGAGGCCAATCTTTCATAGCTTCAATCTTTTTAGGATCTAGCCTAAGACTGGCCTTGCCAACAAGATGACCCAAGTGTTGAAGGAAAATCTCCCTGCGGACAAGTAGATCTCCTCAAAGAGATAGACTCTTAACTCTAAGACAGAAAGTGCTTATCATGGTCACTAACTTCCTTTTAGATCTAGGTGGACTAGTG
>SNQJ01S0028057.1:65590-82007 GCA_010110895.2 Picea sitchensis | reverse complement strand
GTTCAAGAGAAAGAGAGGATTGACTCTTTGTTATAATTGTAGACGATTGGGACATCTTGCTAAGGAATTCTCTGGTCAAGGTCCTATTTTCCTTTGTTGTAAGGCTACTGGACATGAAGTTTTATATTACCCTAGACTGATTGTTAAAGTTGAAAAGATGAACATGAGACAAGAATACCATGAGGAAGGTCAAGAGACTAAGAATATGCTTAAGAACTAGAAAGAACCAGAGACTGTATTATTGCAGATGAAAGAAACCTTGAATGATCACAGCGACATCAACTTATTAGATGTCTTAAAAGAGGAGTGAATAGAAACAAGAATAGGAGACCTCGACATAGAATGTTTCTTGGATGAGGAAACACAGGTGAATATCATGATAGAAAGAACTTGGGAAATTTTGGGAAAGCCTTCTATGGTTCCTTCATTGGGAGGAATAGGATTGTTTAAAGGGAAGATGATTGTTGGGTATGTGTTATATTCTTTGCATGTGTGTGTGTGTGGGTGCGTCAGATACGACGACTGCGTCTGACGATCCCTTCACTAAGCCAGTGATCTTAGAGTGATGTGTTTGGACCTGTTCCTGTTCCATCCCTTGGTAAATCTGTGTATTATGTTTCATTCATAGATGATTATTCAAGGAACACATGGATTTATTTTCTAGAAATAAATCACGAGGGTATTTGATAAATTTAAAGGTTTAAGGCTCACGGTAGAAAATCGGGGCAGAGAAGAAATGGTGTGAGAGTGGTCAATGTGGTGGAGAGTCTACTTGAGAATGGTTGAAAGTGCATGAGTGTAATGGTATGGTAGAAGGCTACTCCATACACTTCTTAGCAGAATGGATTTGCAGAACGGATGAACAGGACACGATGGAAAAAGCTAGGAGCATGCTTTCGGCCGGTCTTGAGGTGGGACAAAATTGCAGGTGAGATACAGTATGTTACACAGTCAATGGGTGATCACCCAACCTTCATGTTTGGATGAGAAAGTACAACTCCACATGAGGTATGGACTGAAAGGAAACCCTCTCTTCAACATCTTGAGTGTTTGGTTGTGATGCTAAAGTACATGTTCCAAAGGAAATGAGGAGTAAAAGTTGGATAATAAAGGCTGAAAAAAGTGTATACTGTTGGTTATAAAGATGGTGTGAAAGGTTATAATCTTTGGAACCCGAAACCAAGAAAATAGTTTACTGATCCCAAGAGATGTTGTTTTTAGAGAGGTAAAAGATGTAGCCAAACAGGAATTCTATAGCAAAGGCAGACACGAGAGAAAATAGAGCTTGAGTTGGATGATGCAAAATCTGAATCATCGAGAAGATGGCTTAGGAAGAAGAAGCTGAAGAAGGCAGAACCTCATACCCGAGGTGGGAAGTCAGGTGGGGAATAGAAGGCAGCAGAAGGTATAGATCCACACGATTCCAGTTCAATTTTGTTTATCTGTCTTGATGGTAGATACACGAGCTGTCGAGGGAAGCGGTAGATGGGAAGGGATAGTAAACTTTGGAAGAAGGCCATGGTTGAAGAAATGGATGCCCTTGGATAAGAATGAGGCATAGGATATAGTTGAGCTTCCATTTCGAAGAAAAATCAAGTTGTTGCTGAAATGGTTGTTCCGAAGAGTTTCAATACGAGGAAAATTAGTGGAGAAATAAAATGCCAGTTTGTAGCAAAAAGGTTATTCGGTGGGGAATTGACTTTGGTGAGATTTTTTCTCTGTTGCTAAGTTAACTGTTGATTTCTTTATCTATTCTTTCTTTGCTTTTGATCTTGAAGTGGAACAAATGAATGTAACACGGCATTCCTTCATGGGGATCTGGAAGAAATCTACATGAAGCAACAGAAGGCTTTATAGTGAAGGGGAAAAAAGAGCTGGTAAGCCAAGCTAAAGAAGTCACTATATGGTCTAAAGCAATGCAGGATGTGGTACCAAAAGTTTGACACATATATCCTTGAATTGGAATTTGTAAGCCGAGAATCCTTTGTGTATATTCAAGTTGGTAATCACTTTGTTGTATAATGTTGTATATGTTGGTGACATGTTGTTGGTAGGAAGCCATGAATATTATCAAGGAGGTGAAATCCGCAGCTATCCTCAAATTTGACATGAAGGATCACCGGTGCTAACTTCATTGGGAATGGAGATTAAGAGATGGTTGGCAGGAAGCTCTGGTTGAATCGAAAATATGTTAGGCTTATTCTGAGGAGGTTTTAATATGCATGGAAATGCATGGAGTCAAGGTTCCTATTCCTATAGGTGTAAAGTTATCTGCGGATCGGTGTCCCAAGACCGCAGGGAAGAAGAAAGAGGACATGTCCCATGTTCCATATGCGGTGTAGTTGGCGGCTTGATGTATACAATGGTACATACTAGACGGACATTTGCATGATCGGTGAAGGAGTTTTGACGAGGTATATGTCAAAACTAGGGAAGAACCACTGGACAACAACTCGAAGTCTTCCAGGTATCTTGTTTGGCACACGAGTTATGGATTATTTTGCTTCCAGGAAGGCGAGTTGGATAAGTGGTGGACATACATGGCACATTGATCTGTGAAGAGTTTTGGAGATTTGGATGTGAAGATCTACAAAGTGGTATGTATTTAACTGTTGGAGAACAATCTGATTGGATGAGAAAAACCGGTACGTAGTGGCACTCTCTCAACTTCTGAAGTTGAATACATGGTACTCATGCAAGCAAAGGAAGCGGTGGTTACAAAAGATTATTGTTCCAGTGTGAGTTGGTACAATAGCGGTGAGATGGTGTGATCGAGTGCAATATTCACGGCAAAGAACCCAGCTTATCATTGAAGACAAAGCATATTGATGTTGATATCACTGTGAGAGACATGGTTGAAAGAAGGTATTGCTGGAAAGGTTGACACTTTGAAGAATCTTGGTCATTGACAAAGTTTGAAACACAAAAGTTCTCTTGGTGTAGAGTAACAATGGTTGCTTCCACATGATTGTTGACTATATAATCCTTGGACCCCTGTATGAAAATAAAAAAAACAAGTGGGAAAATTTTGGGTATGTATTACATATTCTTTGCATATTATTATTATTAATAGACTAGCGTCCGGACGACTTCGTCAAAATCCTTCACTGTCTTTTGCCGTTAAATGTACGGCGCTCTAAGGGGTCGAGGCGGGTATACCCTATTCGCGTTAAAGCTGTACCGGTACTTGAGGCGAAAAATTTCAGAGCGGCGCCCCAAATACTGTAGCGGCGTTCGGCCACCGAGCATAGCAGGAGGTATCTCCCAGGTAAAGGCGGTTTTGCTATTTTTTAGCGGTGTTGTAAATTAATCCGGGATTAAAGGGATTAGGGTTTAGTATCTGGAATACCTAAAAGCATTGTATATATTGTATGGCGAATGGTGAAATTGATATAATGAAAAAGGTTTTCGGGTTTGAGGTTCGGTAAAGATCTGCATTATTATTACATGAGCCATTGATTAATTTACGTATTGCTTAAGATATATATGCATTGCTTTACTTAGCAAGTTTAAAACTTACATGTGCTATCAAATATCATTTTTGGCTTCAAAGGGACGCCTTTGTTTTTGAGGTTTTGGCTTGGTATTGATAGATCAAAGTTTATCTTGGGTTTGTGATAAACGTGGGTTTAGTGTGAACTTTGCGAGAGGAGATTTGAGTAAAGTAAAGGAATGGCGAGCTCATATAGAATCCCGAGATAGAGAAGTTTAAAGGTAAAACTTTGAGCTATGGAAGCTCAGATGGAGAACCTTCTTGTAGGCAAAGAACAATGGTCGGTACGGATCACATTTACCGCGACCTCTTGGTACACCATAAAGCACAGTATTGTTTACCTCCTACAGATCCCTGGCTGGTACGCGATTCTTGGTACATGTTGAAGGAAGTTAGGATTAAGTTGGACAAAAGAGCAAGAGTACCATTCGACTCTGTGCGGCGTTGGTGTTGTTGAATAATCTCGGAGAGTCTACGGCCGAACTATGGGATAAATTTAAGGAGTTTGTATCAATCCGAAGTCACTGGTAAAATAAGTTGTTTTGCTTCGAAGAAGCTGGATCATCTTAGGATGGAAGATGGAGATTACGGTAATGAGAACACCCTAAATGCTAATACTCACGGTAAGTCAACTTGGATCTGATTGTCAATACGATTGCGGAAAGAAGATAAATTGTGTATTACTTTGTATGTTCTTTGCGAGACTCCTAGGATAATACGGTTGTAGCAATAGGTAGTACAGCTCAACCTACATTGAAATATGAGGATGTAGTTGCATCGTTGTTATTTGAAAATATGAGGCGAAAAAGCATGGATGAGTCACGACGGATGCTTTATTTGTAGAGAAGCGTCTGAGAGGAGGAACCACTGGTAAGCCCTTAGGGATGGAGATCCTAAATCTCGGGGTAGATCTAAGTCCCCGGGGAAATCTTTGAAGAAATGTTGGAAATGTGGTAAAAGTTGGGCATTAGAAAGATTGCGAGTCCTAGAAAGGTTGAAAAACCAAAGGGATCTGATAGTACCTCTTCCCGAGACGTGAAAACCTCCAGCGAAGAAGGAGGTATTTGCATCTACAAGTACACATGGAGACCATGGTGTATGGTTGATCGACAGGTTGTTTCGCTATGATTCCTCACATGGAGTGGTTCTCTCTATATGAAATATATGATGGTGGTGATGTATTCCTAGAGATGACTCGACAACGAAAATCTTTGGAATGGAAGGGGTTAAGTTGTTGCTAAAATGATGGAAGGATTAGAACTCTCCACAGGGTTCTGCACATTCCAAAAAATAGATAGAGTCTTACTATGCCTTGGCAAAATGGGTGATGCAGAATTGAGAACTATATTTGAAAAGGACACTTACTGCAAGATAATTAAGAGGATTGTTGTTAATTAGGGGAGTTCGTTGTGGAACTACGTACAAGTTGTTAGGGAAGAACTTATACTAATGGGTGTAGGTTACGTGTCTTGAAGCGAGAAAAATGAGAACAAGACCAATCTTGTCCGAAAGAAGACCATGTTGTGGCATCAAAGATTGGGGCATAGTATTGGAGAGAAAAGAACCGAACATTATTACATGGTAAAAGGTATGATTAGTATATGCGATTACTGGATTTTGATTTATTGAAAAGTGCATATATAGAGAGTAGCAGGGAATCGGTAATTCCCATCACGGTGCTACAGGCAAAGGGGATCTTAGAGTTGGTCTGATGATGTGTTTGGACTGTTCCTGTTCCATCCCTAGTAAATCGTGTGTATTATGTTTCATTCTTGGAAGTAGATTTTCAAAGGAACACATGGATTTATTTTCTAAGAAATAAATCACGGGAAGTGACTGATAAATTTAAAAAAGTTTAAGGCTCTAGTAGAAAATCAGATAGAGAAGAAAATAAGGTATTGAGAACATATAATGGTGGAAGTGCAGGAAATGGTGCCCGAAGTGCAGCCAGAAGTGTGTGTCCCTTAGCGGTGGGAAGACTACTCCACATACATCTGGGCTGAGAATGGGAGTTAAAAGCAGTTGAGCAGGACATTGATGGAAAAAGCAGGAGCATGCTTTCGTGATTAGGGGTTAGGACAAGAATTAGGGAGGCGTTGAGATGCGACATGTTACAGTCAATCGATCACCTTCATCAGTTGGATGATACAACTCCACATGGTATGAATGCAGGAAAACCCCTCTTCAACATCT
Source organism: Picea sitchensis (assembly GCA_010110895.2). Taxonomy (NCBI): domain Eukaryota; kingdom Viridiplantae; phylum Streptophyta; class Pinopsida; order Pinales; family Pinaceae; genus Picea; species Picea sitchensis. The sequence goes on along the minus strand of SNQJ01S0028057.1, from coordinate 76,321 downwards.
TAGAGTGTTTGGTTGTGATGCTTGTACATGTTCCAAAGGAAAATAGGGTAAGATGGATAAAAAGGCGAAAAGTGTATATACTGTTGGTTATAAAGATGGTGTGAAAAGGTTATAATCTTTGGAACCCGAAACCAAGAAAATAGTTCACGGTCGAGATGTTGTTACATTTTAGAGAGGTAAAAGATGTGACTAAACAAGAATTCTCACCAAAGCAAGGCGAACAGCGAAATGAGAGCAGTTGGATGATACGAAATCAGATCTGTCAGAAGAAGATGAAATAGGAAAAGCAGAAGCGAAGAAGAAACTCATACCCTAGAATTGAGGAATCGATTGAAGATAGAAGGCAACGAGGAAAGGTATAGTCACTGATTTGGTTCAATTTTGTTTTATCTATGCCATTGATGATCCAGGCCCCATCGGAAAGCGGTGAATTGAAGGAGATAGTAAACTATGGAGAAGGCCATAGTTGAAGAAATGGATGCTTTGGACAGGAATGAGGCACATAGGATATAGTTGAGCTTCTAGTTGGAAGAAAATCGATTGGTAACAAATGGTTGTTCAAAAAGAAGTTAAATGTAGAAGGTAAAATTACAGAGAAATATGAAACTCGGTTAGTAGCAAAAGGTTATTCCGGGTGAGAGAATTGACTTTGGTGATTTTTTTTTTTTTTTTTTTTTTTTTTTTTTTTTTTTTTTTTTTTTTTTTATCTATTGTTGTTTCTTTGATCTTGAAGTGGAACAAATGGATGTAGAGACAACGATACATGGGGATCGGAAGAAGAAATCTACATGTAAAAACCCGAAGTCTTTGTAGTGAAGGAAAAGAAAAAGAGCTGAAATACGTAAGGTAAGAAGTCACTATACGGTCCTAAAGAAAGCAATCACCCTAGGATGTGGTACCAAGGGTTTTGTACATATTCTTGAATTGCGGATTTGTAGGCAGGGCTGATCATTGTGTATATTCCAAGCGGTTGGTAATCACTTCATTTATGTAGTGTTGTATGTTGATGACATGTTGTTGGTAGGAAATACTGGAATGTGTTATCAAAGGAGGTGAAATCGCAGCTATCCCTCAAATTTGACATGAAGGATCTCAGTCTTTTACATACAACTGTTCAGGAATGGAGATTAAAAAGAAGATAGTGCAAGCGAGGGAAAACTCTGGTTGAATCGAAAATATGTTGAAACAATATTGCAAAGTTTTAATAGGCAAACTGGAAGTAAACGGTCAAGGTTCCTATTCCTATAGGTGTAAAGTTATCTGAGATCCCGGTGTCCCAAGACACGGGAAGAAGAAAGGACATGTCCCATATTCCATATGCAAGTCTGATTAGCGGCTTGATGTATCTGATAGTGTACTAGGCCGAACATTACACATGCAGTGAAGTTTTGAGTAGGTATATGTAAAACGGGGAAGAGCATTAGACCCGGCGGCAAAGAGGGTCTTGATCTTAAGTGGCACCACCGATTATGGATTATTGCTACCAAGGAAAGCCGGAAGGATTAGATGATGAGTACATGGCTGTTGATGCGGTAGGTGAAGATTTGGATCGTAGGAGAGATACAAGTGGGTATGTATTTACGGAGAATAATCGGTTAAGATGAGCAAAAAAGGCAGTATGATGGCACTCTCAACTCTGGCCCGAATACATGGCAACCACTCATGCAAGCAAGGAAGCGGTATGATTACAAAGATTGTGTTAAGATATTAGGTTGGTACAACAGCGGTGAATGGTACATTTTGTGAGTCGAGAGTCGTGTACGGCAAAGAGGCTTGCTTATCATTGAAGACAAAGCATAATGATGTTGATTATCACTTTGTGAGAGACATGGTTGAGAAAGAGAAGGTATTCTTTGGAAAAGGTTGACACTTTTGAAGAATGCTTGCGGTCATTGACAAAAGTACGGCGAGAAAGTTCTCTGATGGTATAATCCTGGTCAGATTATGGTCAATCCGTCGAGAGGTCCCGGTATACCCCTGATTCTGTGAGCATTCAGCTACCCGGCGTTGGCGAGCCCGGCGAGGTGAGGCGGCGCCCCAATCTAGCATGTACGGCCGCGAGCATTAGAAGACCCGGGGCAATGCTACAAAATTTTGGCGGTTTTGTTATTTTTAGCGGATTTAGAAATTAATCCCGGATTAAGGGATTAGGGTTTTGTTATCTGGAATACCTAAAAAGCATTGTATATGTGTGAATGGTGAAATTGATATAATGAAAAAGAAAGGATTCCCGGTTGAGGGTTTAGGAATACTCTACATTGTGATACGTGTATGAGCCGACTGATTAATTTACGTATTAGCCCAAGAATATATATGCATTGCTATAGGATTGTTTAAAGGGAAGATGATAACCCTATGTAGAAGACTTACCTAGATACCTATGAGTGTTCATGAAGAGCTTTGACAAAAGAATAATTTGAGGTCGTTATGTTTGTTGATAAAAATGCCCCATTCCCACTTTTTTTATGAAAGACTTGGATTGAGAAATCAAATCTGAAGAAGGAAACAAGAAGGGGAGGATCTAGAATAGAAAAATAAGGAACTAAGATATTTCATGGCTGGGAGAATAACACACTTGCAGGAAGAAAAGGAGGACATGTCGAAGCTACTAAGGACCCGAGACTTGGTTGTTGAAGTTGAAAGAAAGCAAGAAGACTTGAGCTCTTGTCCATGGGAGGAGAGCACTTACCCAGAAGAGAAGAAGTGTACCATCGAACCTGAAAGACCCTCCATAGTCTTGAGAAGTCACTATACCAAGAGGAGATAAGAACAATAATGGCAAGAGGAAACTAGTGACTCAAATCCACGGGAAAGAAATTCAGCGGAAAACTCGTGAAGAAAACAGATTCAGAAGAATTGGGATTCCGGACTTCAGGAAGAGTTTAGAGGCAGAACTTTGCGGGAATCTCGAACAATGTGGTGTCGCCATGCTGATAATGATATGATGGTGTCACGATAAATTAGAATGATATATAGGAATGGCTAGAAACAGTTATTTTCTACCGACGTTAAGCCATTGGATCATTGGGACCACACCATAACAGAATCAGGTACATTGATTGAGGAGTTCCTGCTCATTGGAAGAGTCCATTACAATGTTGTCTATTTATCCCATCAAGCATTGCACCAAGAACACTTTCCAATTGTGATTATCCAAACCCACAAAGAACTAGTTTCTCTCACGCAGGGCCTATTGAGAGCTCGCCACTCATTCTATTACATTGAGTATTTTCTCACCCACCCGGAGATATCGACCTCGAGTGTACATGTGACTGACATTAGCCTGATAGAAAGTCTATCCGAACATGGCCTAATAGACCTCATGGCTGAAAAGGTGATATATGTAGGCATACAATATTCATCGAAGCGAGGATTGGAAGCATCCTTAGCCAATTACCGCAGTCGGTCTAGGCCCATTGCATTGCTTAGCAAGCATCATGTTATTGACTTGGCGGTCTGAGACCTCATCCCATCTATCCTATCCGACTAGATCTCGCCTCTAGCTAGCATGGTTAGTCGTGATAGTGTCTTGAGGGACTTCGACTATACAATGATCGCTGCGTACCTCCCAAAGGGGATCACAGCACCATTGAACTGCGGGTGGGACCTTATAATGACACTTTGAATATCGATGAAGATTCAACTTGGGTGGTCGCAAGAACTATGGCATGCTCACCTCGCATAAGTATCTAACAAGAACAAGGGACGGGGAGAATCGATATCATCCCCATCCATTGGACCATGGACATCGGAGGAGTCCACCATCATACTTGTAATGGAATATACCCCGCGCAGGCATCGGAAGATTAAGCATGCGTCGAAATCATGTCTTCCTGGCGGTTCATTTTTGGTACAGACGGGCGCATCATACGTAGATAAGTGTTGATCATCCGTCAGCATGGTAAGCATCACCGGACCCGGACCCACAATTTATCGAGGAAGGCGCATATCACATCTGGCTGGCGATAATCAAAGACACCTATGAGTGTGGAGAGTGAGGATACAAGGTAGCTTCCATGCTGAGCGGCGTAGTGCACCCTTGCCGGTTGATCAGCGGTAGGAATAATAAGGAAGAAACAGAGACCACACACAAGTCCGGGGTTCATTGTTGACCTCGGCGGGAAATGCGAGGACTACCATTAGGCCAGGCTACCTCGTCGACTAATTTGAAGAAATACCCACTTCGTGGCTTCGGGATTAGGGAATTTTATGAGTTCCATTTCGGATGGTTGTTGATCGTAAATACCTTCATTTTCTTGGGAGATGCTAGAACAGCGACCTTCCACGAGATTGAATACATCGAACCTAGCTCTGAGGTTCACTACCTTTTGGTATTCGAGTGACATGGCTAAGCAATGTGATCATATGTATTGTTCTACATATTTCCTTGATTTGAAGAGGGATGAGTCTTTCCCTACGTCGCCAAACACCACATGAAAGGTTCGAGGCCATTTGTGAAGTTTTACCCGCGGATAGACATTTTATTTTATATCAACAAGGGAGGCGAACATAAAGAAGAACTTCGTCTACTATAGAAAGCTCAGCGAGGACGTGTGGAGACATAACTGAATGGCCTTAATTTCTTCCTGACCCGGGAAAAACTATCTCGACTCAGAACTCGCCGAGAAACCTGGCGGTCGCTCACGAAGAATATGATGCACCAACAATAGCAGAAGGAAAATAAGGAAGAGGTACATAAGCTTAACAATGCATCCGAAGAAACTACCAGATTGACCTGGATGGGGAGGAGGTGATAAAGTAGACAAGGAAGAGAATGACGTGAAAGAAGACAAACCAAAGCAGGGAGAAGTAACAACGCCTAGGGACCCCCTTGATGAATATGAGAAATCTAAAAAAATTCCCCAAGAAACTACATGGTAGAAAGAATTCAAAGCGATAAACCACCATTCCGGTGTCTTGACGATTGGATGACATCAAGCTCATCATAAAATTATTTGTATGTCGAGCTCGGAAGACGTGCGGTGTAATGAAACAAAACATGAGACCATGTATGGTAGAGTTGAAACAAGATTGAAAGGGTACAACAAGCCCTCTACTCGAGCCGCGCAGTGTCTATTGTGTCGTTGTCATCATGGAGTATAGAAGTTTGATATGAGCCTACCCAACTACATAGACTATAAGACTCGACAGAGGATTTCCTTCATCGTGTCGAGGAGGAAAAATAATAGGCCATAGAGGCCCTGAAGTAAGAAAAATAGGAAGCCATAGAGCAATGTCGGGTTTCTCGGCAAGAAAAGATGACCTCGGGCAAAAGTTTGTAGAGATAGAAGCGCCAAATCGGGGAAAGGAGAAAGAATAATATGCTCTACGAGCATATTGGAGTTAAAGAAGTATTCATTAGAGGAATTCTCTCTGTGGAGGGCTCGAAACAAAGGAAGTATTCATTAGAGGAATTCTCTCTGTGGAGGGCTCGAAACAAAGGGAAGAATAATCCATTGAGAGGTAGGTGGGGAAGATTTTTTAAGCCATTCAACAGCTCCAAAAAAGAGTAGCAGAACTAGAATTACAAGCAGTGCCAAGCACTCCGCAGGATGTGCAAGACCAAAGGGAAGAAAATTCCCAGAGTGTAGTCCATAAAATCAAGGCATTGGCCTTAGAATGCAAACATCTCAGGAATCAAAGTGCATAGACTTACGAGCACCTTGCAGAGGACCCTGAACTAAGGACACTGGAGTCACAACTCCAGGAGGAAAAGAAGCAGACAACAATAGTGCAAGCACAATTGAAGCCCTTGTTAGAATTCGAGAGGATGAAAAGGTCCCAAGAGTAGATCATGGTTCAACATCAGGTCCATGCCATCTAGAGTAAAGTCATGGAAATGACTCAGAAGCTCCAACCAGTGCAGGATGAAGCTTGCACACTTTTTGAAGAAATTGAAGGATGAGGTGCAGAACTGGAACAAGTGGTCACCACAGTAGAACAACACTTAGAAGGACCTGTGACCAATAAGGTTATTCATGAGTTCGCCTAGTAGGAGATTCTAGTGAAGCAACAATTCAAGGCAACTCGAGCCAAGCTCTAGGCCTTCAAGTCAGAGTTACCCATATCTGAGTGATTCAGGACGAGTCACAGGTGAGTGTTGGGGGCATGTTGGCCCTTGACCAATTTTTGGAGAACCTTGGTCATGTTTGACCACTTTTTGGACTTCGACAGGCTGGTTGAAGGTGGAGCACAAGGCAAAGCAGAGATCACGAGATATCGACCCCTTTTTAGGGAATTTTTGGGTTTAGGGTTTTATGTAGTGAGAATGGTATGTCGGCCCATGGATTTACCCATGTTTAGGCCCCATTTGCAATGTATAAATAGATATCTAGGCGATGTAAGAAAGTAGTAGTGAAGTATTACTAGTGAATGTTTGTGGCTTAGTGCGGAGCTAGAGGCTTTGTGCATACTATGTGTTAAGACTTACATAGCTAAGTGAAAGTGAATGTAAGAAGCTGGTGTGCAGACTATGTAAGAAGGCTTTGTGCTGTGACCTAACTCGAGGAAGGAGGATCTCGTGAGGTGTGCACAGATATCTTGTCCTATGTGGAGTGGGTCTTGTGGCTTTTTGCATTGAATGAAGATAATAAAGAGGAGAATATTTGGTGGATGTAGCCCCACGCTGGGGGTGAACCACGTATATCCTATGTTGTGGTTTATTTGTGCATTATGGTTGTTATGTGAGTTATGCTTAGTGTATAAATATATGTTAGATGCATATGATATAGTATCTTAGTGCTTAGTGATGTGAATGAATTCTATATCTAATCTATTTCTATATGATAAGTGCTTGGATGTGTTAGATATTGTTGAATACTGCGTTTTTCTGTAATTAGGGTTTTCCCCTGCAAAGTGGATAAGAGTTAAATATTAATGAATGTTAACTTCTAAGTGCTCTTCTAAGTATTATGATCACAGATTTGTGTCCCAGCTAGGTTGTAGACACTTGAGTTCTGCAACCACCCCTACCTCTACCTTGGGTGAGAATTCATTTGCTTCATAGGTGTTGTCGAAAGGGCCAATAGTTAGGGTTTTGTTGGTGCGTTGTTGAACTGTTGAACCCTGGGTCTGCCTCTATGCCAAAAAAATGGTTCCGTTGTCGGGACCTGAAACTGTGATTGCTGGGAACTGAAGAAAAGAAGAAAGATCTGTGCGTAGATTTGTTGCTTTAGTGCACAGTACCCTACTTGACTTGTGAATCTCTGTGCTAAGAAAGAAATAGTATGTAGAACATAAATAATTAGCTAGAAATGGCAGATAAACAACGATATAACCAGAACAACACCATAATAATACCAAATAGTACTAGAATAATACCAGAAAGAGCACTTTGATTATTAAGAGCAATGTTAACTTGCCTCTTCGAGGGGGCAACCTCCATCAAAGCAGAGCTCTATTAAAATAATATACAAGACAAAACTTCTCATACCCTCTACTCCTATTTATACTAAATATGTCTATCAAAAGAACAATATAGAGGAAGATCCTTCTAGAATGGAAGCTACTATTAGGTCTTCTTACATTTGTCTTATTATTCCTTATTGCTAAGCCTTATTAATATTGACCTTTATTACATGGAAATATATTATTCTACCTACATGAGGGGTTAGGTCCCTAACATGTCCTCCCCCTTAAAAACAACCTTGTCCTCAAGGCTTGAGATGAGGAAATTGTTGTAGAATGGTAGTTGGTTCCCAAGTGGCATTTGATGGATTTGTATCTTTCCACTGGACTAACACTTCCTTGATGGTTCACTGACAAAGACGACACTCACACTGGTCCAAAAATGTTTGTGTTTGTAGCCAAATGGAGCCTTCTTCATCCAACTCGGGAAGATTGATTTGAGTTTGGCACTTAGTTCTAATCACCTTCTTAAGTAGGAAACATGAAAAACAAGATGGAGCTTAGAATGAATGGGCAAAGCTAACTAATAGGCCACCTATCCCACATGTTTGAGAATGGTATAAGGACCATCAAATTTGGGCACCAATTTCTGACAATGGTCAGCCTTGAGGGAATTTTTCTTGTAAGGTTGCAGTCGAAGAAAAACATGATCTCCTTCTGCAAATTGATGTTCAGAGTGACCTTGATCTGCTTGTTGCTTCATGTGATTCTAGGCCATGAACAAATTCTCTTTAAGGGTACGGATAATATCCTCTCGAACTGTATGTGTTTGGTCAATCGGCTGGACCTTCGAGACACCTAGAAAGTATGAGAGAACTGAAGGTGGATTTTTTCCATATGCCGCTTCAAAAGGAGTCATGCGTGTAGTTGTATGGTAATAAGTGGTGTACCACCATTCAACTAGTGGTAACCATTGAGCCGACTTATTTTTCCTTTCCGATGAAAAACACCTCAAATATGTTTCAAACACTTGTTGACAACTTCAGTTTGACCATTAGTCTGGGGATGATAAGTTGTATTGAGATGCAATTGGGTGCCTTGTAGCTTGAACAGTTCTTGCTAAAAATTGTTGGTGAAAGTTGGGCCGTGATAAAAAACAATAGAATGAGGCATGCCATGAAGCTTGAAGACATGATCCATGAAACGTTGAGCCATAGTGAAGGTTATAAATGGGTGTTGAAGAGAAAAAAAATGAGCATACTTAGAAAGATGATCAACTAACACCATGATGACTAATTTATTTCCTGATTTAGGTAAGCCTACAATAAAATCCATAGAGATATCCCACCAAATAGCAGGTGAAATCGGAAGCAGTTGTAGTGTGCTAGGAGATTTGACTATTTCTCCCTTGTTTCATTGACAAACATCACATTTAGCCACAAAATTTTGAACATCCTATTTCATACCATCCCAGAAAAAAGAATGCTTGACCTGGTCATAGGTTTTGGTAAACCCTGAGTGCCCAACGGTGGGTGTATCATGAAGCTTAGAAAGTACCGTGGATTCAAGTTTTGATTGTTTACTTAAATACAAACAACCTTTGTATTGAAGCTCATCATTGAGCCAAGAGTACCCTGGGGAGACTAGAGAATTGGCCTAAAATTGTTGTATCAGATGCGAACTTTTGGGATCGTGTAGCCATTCCTGGCGAACAACTTGGAGCCAATCTGGTACAATGAAGGAGAGAGAAAAAAGGGACCCTTCATCTTCATATTTTCTGGAAAGTGCATCAACAACCATATTGTCTTTGCCTTTGTTGTAAATGATCTCATAATCATATCCAAAGAGCTTAGTCAGCCATTTTTGTTTCTCTAGGGAGGAAAGGCATTGTTCTGTAAAATACTTGAGGCTTTGATGATCTATCTTAATTTGGAAGCGTTACCCCAATAGATAAGGGCACCAAAGATCCACGGGATGGAAAATAGCCAACATTTCATTTTCATGGATTGATCTACCCAAATGTCGCTATGAAAATTGTTTGCTGGTAAATGCCAAAGGTCGACCTCTTTCATAAGGACTACGCCAATCCCTTTCTCAGAAGCATCACATTCCAGGACAAAGGTTTTTGTGAAATCAGGAAGGGCCAGGATTGGATTGGTGAAAATGGCCATCTTCAAGGTTTGAAAAGTCTTAGCAGCTGTTGGAGTCCAAGTGAAATACTTATTTTTAAGGAGAGCAGTGAAAGGTGCCACAAACTTTCCATAATTATTAACAAACTTGTGATACTAACCTGTTAAACCTAGAAATCCACAGAATCTTTTGAGAGTTTTTGGGTGAGGATAATCTTGCATAGCTTCAATATTTTTAGGATCCACCCTGACATATACCTTTCCAACAAGATGACCCAAGTACTCGACTTCCGAGGCGCCAAAAAATCACATTTAGATTATTTGAGGAAAAGTTGGTGTTGAGAGATTATATGGAGAACTCAATCCACATGAGAAATATGGGATGCCCAGGTTTTACTATAGATGAGGATATCATCAAAGAAAACTAAGACAAAATGACAGAGAAAAGGACGGAAGACATGAATCATGAGTCTTTGGAAAGTGGAGGGAGGATTACACAAGCCAAAGGGCATGACCAAAAACTCATAATCACCCTCATGATTTCTAAATGCAGTCTTAGGAATGTCTTATTCGTTCATACGGATCTGGTGGTAGCTAGAACAAAGATCAAGTTTAGTAAATAAATGGGCACCACTCAATTCATCCAAGAGGTCATCAATGAAAAGAATGGGAAATTTGTCTTTAATGGTGAGTTTGTTGAGGGCGCAGAAGTCAGGACACATGTGCCAAGAACCTTCTTTCTTAAGGACCATGACCACATGAGAAGAGTAGGGGCTCGTACTAGGTTGGATAACACCTACGTTGAACAAATTTCTCAATTTCATTTTTTTGGGAAAAGGGATGACGATAGGGATGGATATTGGGAGGAAGGCTTCTTGAGACAAGGGGAATGGAATGATCATGAACACCATGGGAAGAAGGGAGTCCCTGGGGAGTGGAAGAAAACACTTGATGTTTAGCGAGGATGTATTGGAGGCCCTGCGGCACATAGGGTGTCTCAGTGGCTTGTATGGCATGGAGTTGGGAAATAATGCCATAATGAACTTTTTTTAGGATCTTTTCCATGTGATGGGAACTGATGATCTCCGGGGAACTGAAGGTGATGCCTTGGAACTTATATTGTTCACCCTCATGGTTGAATTTCATGGTTAGTTCCTTAAAATCCGTGAGAATGTGACCCAAAGTCCTTAGCCATTCTACACCCAACACAATTTCACAACCGGCCATGTCGATAGAAAACATATGATATTTCATG
>SNQJ01S0028057.1:38805-57344 GCA_010110895.2 Picea sitchensis | reverse complement strand
GCTGTAGTATATGCTGAAACACAGTGCTGAGTCATATGCTGAAACACCACTGAGTATATGCTGAAACACTAGGCTGTAACATATGCTGAAAACAGTGCTGAAACTGAGTTTGGCATTTAAATTTGACTGAAAAATCAGCGAGACTGAAACTGGGTTGGGATTTTGAAAAATTAACAGATATTTCTAATGAACTGATTATTTAATATGAAGATGTCAAATGGTGGAACTGTTGTAGATCATTTAAATTAATTTAATACGGTTACTAATCAACTAAGTTCTATGAAAGTGGACTTTTATGATGAGGTAAGCAATATTCTTATCTTGTGCTCATTGATAGAAAGATGGAACGACTTGGACATGGCTATAAGTAACTTTGTCTCTAGTTCAAACACTCTAAAATTTGATGATGTTGTTCGTGTTATCCTTAGCGAGGAAATACGACGGAAAATAACAGATGAGACATCATGTAATGCGTTAAACATGGAGAACATGGGAATACAAAAGGATAGAGGAAAGGGATTAGGGAACCGCGAGAATTATAGGAAGGGAAGATCCAAATCTAGATTAGGAAAGATAGAGTGTTGGAATTGTGGGAAGAAAGGACATCTGAAGAAATACTACAGAGCTCCAAAGAAACAAAGAGATGGACAACAGGAGAAAAATTAGGAAGCAAATGTAGCAGGTGATGTGTTACAAGATGCTTTGATTCTTTCTGTAGATAATTTTTCCGAGTCTTGGGTAGTATATTAAAGGGCTTCATTTCATGCCACGCCCCATAGGAAACATTTTCTAGATTATGTTCAAGCTGATTTTGGACAGGTTCATTTGGGTGATGATGCACCATGAAAAATTGTTGGAATGGGTAAGGTACAAAAAAAGAAAAAGAATGGAAACCAATGGTTGTTGAAAGAGGTAAGACATGTTCCAAATCTAAGGAAAAATATAATTTCAACATGGCAATTAGAAAGTGAAGGATGTATATCTATATTTATAGATAAGGCATGGAAGGTCATCAAAGTATCACTAGTAATAGCAAAAGGAGGGAAGGTATGTAAATTGTATTTATGTACTGGTAATACTTATTCTTCTATCTTTGTAGCTTCTACAGGAGTGGATACAACAATTTGGAATCATAGGCTTGGACACATGAGTGAGAAGGGGATGCAGATACTTCACAAAAGGATTTTGTTGCCAAATCTTTAGCAAATTGATTTGAATTTCTGTGAGCATTGTGTTTATGGAAAACATAATAGAGTCATATTTCTCAGAGTTGGAAAATAAAATAAGAGTTGAAGGTTAGAGATTGTGCATACATATGTATGGGGACCAACTCAGGTATCATATCTTGGTGGATATATTTATTGCGTTAGTTTTATTGATGATGCAACTAGAAAAACTTGGATTTTTGCATTCAACAAAAATCTGATGTTTTGACACTTTTAAGAAATGGAAAGATTTGGTTGAGAATTGGACATGAAACAGGTTGAAGTGTCTCAGATTAGACAATGGAGGTGAATATTGAAGTAAGGAGTTTGATGATTATTATTCATACCATGGGATTTGTAGAGAGAAGACAATTCCAGGAACACCACAAGAAAATTATGTGTCAAAAAGGATGGACATGGCAATAATGGAGTGTGAAAGGAGTATGAGATTGCATGTTGGGTTTCCCTTATAGTTCTGGGTAGATGTTGTATATACTGCTATTTATTTAATAAACAAAGGACCTTCAATCTCTTTGGATGGTGGCATCCCAAAGGAGGCATGGACAGGTAGAAAGGTACACTACTATTTTTTGAAGACTTCCAATTGTGAATCATTTGTCCATATTGATAAAGAAAATAGAACAAAGCTTGAGCAAAAATAAAAGAAGTATACCTTTATTGTATATGGTGTTAATGATTTTGGTTATCACTTATGGGATTATGAAAATCACAAAATCATTAGGAGTAGAGATGGTATATTCAATGAGAAGGTCATGTACAAAGATCAGTTGCAGGGAAAGAAACAGGGAAAACAAAAACTAGAATACACAATGCTTGATGAGATCACTGAAAAAGAAATTCCAAAGGTACCAGAAAATCAAAATGTACAACAACAAGAGCAACCTGTACCTCAAACTCCTGCAAGTGTTGTTAGAAGATCTAGTAGGTTAAGTAGAACCCCTGAAAGATACTCTCCTTCATTGTATTATTTATTGTTGACTGATTCTAGTGAACCAGAATGTTATGAAGAGGAAATGCATGTAGACACTAAAAAGAAGTGGGAGAAAGGCATGAAAGAGGAAATGCATTCCTTGGTAAATAACCAGACTTGGTACTTGGTTCAATTGCCTGCAGGAAAAAGAGCATTGTAGAATAAATGAGTTTATAGGTTGAAGGAAGAAGATGGAGGAAAAATATGGTACAAGGCTAGACTTTTTGTAAAGGGGTTTGCAAAAAATAAAGGTATAGAGTTTGATGAAATATTTTCTCCTGTTGTTAATATGAATTCAATTAGGAATATTTTAAGTCTTGTGGCAGTATAATAATTTCATATTGAACAGTTAGATGTAAAAACAACGTTTCTCCATGGGGATTTGGAGGAAGAGATTTATATGCAGCATCCACAGGGGTATGAGGTCAAAGGAAAGGGGAATTTTGTATGCAAGTTGAAGAAGATCTTGTATGGCCTAAAGAAAGCTCCAAGGAAGTGGTATTTGAAGTTTGACAAGTTTATGATAGAACAAGGTTATAGTAGATGTCATTATGATCACTGTGTTTATTTAAACGGCTAGAAAATGGAAGCTATACTATATTACTATTGTATGTAGATGACATGCTTGTTTCAAGGTCTAATATGCATGATATAAATGTTCTCAAGAAGAAACTAGCTAATTAATTTGTGATGAAGGATTTGTGTGCTGCAAAGAAAATCCTTGGTATGAGAATAACAAGAGACATGAAAAATCACAAATTGACATTGTCTCAGGGTGAGTACATAGAGAAGGTGTTGGAGAGGTTTAGAATGAAGAATGAAAAATTAGTTAATACAACTTTGGCTAGCCATTTCAAACTAACTAAGGAAATGGGTCCCAAGACACAGGAGGAGATAGAATACATTTCCAGGGTCCCTTATTCATCATCAGTTGGCAACTTGATGTATGTGATGTTTTGCACAAGACCATATATTGCCCATGCAGTGGGAGTTGTGAGAAGGTATATGAACAATCCAGGTAAAGAATATTGGGAGGTATTAAAGTGGATTCTCAGGTATTTGAGAGGTATTTCTACTCATGCATTATGTTTTGGAGGTTCAGACAATGTTCTATAGGGATATGTTGATTAAGATATGGAAGATGATAAATATAGAAAGAGGAGCACCACGGTGTATGTTTTTACTATAGGTGGAACAACAATAAGTTGTATTTTGAAACTACAAAAGGTTGTTTCACTTTCAACAATGGAAGCAGAGTATGTTGTTGCTACAGAGGGTAGTGAAGATATGATTTGGTTACAGAGGTTTATGGAGGAATTGGGAAAGAAGCAAGAGAATAGTAGGTTGTACTATTACAGTGAGAGTGCAATTCATCTTTCAAATAACTCAACATTCCATTCGAAGACTAAGCATATATAGCTCAGGTACCATTTCATATGATCCATCTTGGAAGATGGACATTTGAAGTTGGAAAAGATACATACTATCCAGAATTCTGCAAACATGTTAACAAAGAGAGTAACCAAGGAGAAACTGAGCACTTGCTCAGGATGAGTTGGTATTCAAGCATGAATTTGAAGATGAGAAATTTACCAGGTCCAAGGTGGAGTATAGTCCAGTAGGTACAACAACAATGGAGTTGTTGTGATCAGTCTCCAAGTGAGATATTGTTGGTTTTGGGGCTTGATTATCTTCATGATTCATAGGTTTGTTTCAGCCGTGCTTGGACCCCATTCCCTAACAGAGGTGTGTGTGTGGGATTTACCCCCCATAACTATCGTTAGGGGGGTCCAGGGAGGGGCAGAGACAATTTTTGTAGCCCCCCTAGCCGGGGATTCGAGGGAAGCTCCCCCAAAGAGAAATTTTGGGAAAGAATTCCTTGTAAAATATTGTAATTTCATAGTCAATCTGGATCGTTCATTATAAGGTTACATATCTGACGGTAGAAGTTATTTTAGGATTTTTTTCCCTAGAAGGAAACCCTCTTTTATAATGGAATTGTATTACGACTGTGTATTATTGTGAATATTTTATTTTGAGAGAGGAGACTATGAGAGAAAGAAGAGGAAGTTACAACGAGTGTGTTGTACGTTGTATCCCTTCATTTTGTTGTATAATAAAAAGGAAGGACCTGGAAATTTATCTAGTGGACATAGCCCACACTGGGTGAACCATTTGTTTTTGGGTCTCTATTGTATTTTGTATCTTCTGTGTTTTATTTCCGTATTTGTTTTATTTTATTGCTCTGTGATCCTGTTTTTATAACAAGTTCAATACATTGCAATAGAACCTCAATATTCTTAGTGACCACCAAGGTACATGAGAATGAACATCAGTGCACATCCCAGACTACAACAATCATGAACTCTCTTATTCATAAGAAGAAGAAAGTGGATGAATTGGAGGCTAAGTGTAAACTTCTAAGGTATATACTAATCAATTTGAGAAAAGAATCATAATCAACAACATCGAATCAAACAATGTCTATAACTTCAAGTCAGGTTGATCCAAAAGGACAAAGATACTATGTATAAGATGCTAGAGGACATGGACCTTGAGAAAACAAATTCTCTCCCATCCAATCATGGACAAGAGGAAGAAATCAACTTTCATGTTTTCTAGTAATTTAATTTTTTTACTAAATCAATTAGAATATTAAGAGAATTTTCATTAAGGTTTATACATGCAAGTTGTTTAGCATGAACCACTAGGATGTAATATTTTCAAACTTGTGTAATTTTTGTTTAAAATTTTGGAATTTTGTTACTCATACCTGCAAAATATCTGAAGAATTGTTTTGTAAACTATGTTTCTTATCCATGTGCTGCAACTTTTATAATAAAATATTTCCCTATTCAATTAAAAAAAATGTATAAAAATAATTATGTATACAACCCACAATCCAAAATCATGAAATATCATCCACACATCCATTAAAATGAAAATTTGACTTTTTAAGACTTAGCATCAAACAATAATTTATTTCATTACAAAGAATTCTCAATCTAAGCACAACAAAACCAATTTTCCATGTTCGACAACACATGTATTCCAATAGAGGATGAACACCTTCAATAACCAATCACACAACTAGATCAAATATCAAAACACATATGTTTTGACAAGGTAAAACTCCTATGGGGAAACATCCACGGCCCCAACCAACATGACCACTTGGACCAATTTATTAATGAAAAAGAAAAAAAATTACCGAGAGATTAACAAGAGAGTTTCTCACAATCGATCATTGGAAATGATGCTCCATGCTCTTTAAATAGAGATCATGGACCAATCGGGTGCTAAGCCATGGATCAATGTATTTGTGAAGATCGAGGAGAATATGATCCATCAAATCACTTTATATTAGAAACATATCATGACCATTGGATTACCTAACTACAAATTACTAATGCATACTAAAGAAACACACCAAGAAACATATGTTTACCTAATGACACATTAGACCAATTTGATCTTAACTAACTCCTAAGTGTCTAAATATCATAACATCCCCCCTTAAGAACAACTTGGTATAGGATTGGAGGATTTACAAAGGCGACACAATAGGAGAAGGAAGGAGGCATTAGAGCATATCCCCCATTAATGAAAACTTCCTGAACTCCTAACATAGATCGAAGTTTGGAGAACTTTTCTTCTGTAAGAGACTTTGTGAAAATGTCTACAACTTGATCTTTTGTAGGGAAAAATAACACTTCAATAACTCGATCTTGAATGAGTTTTCTAATGAAGTGCATGTGAATATCAATGTGTTTGTTGCGCTGATATTGAATTGAATCTTTGGTGATCTTGGTGGAAATATGATTTTCGCACCAGAGGGTGGTCGGATGTTGTTGTTAGAATCCAAAATATGAAAGGATTTTTCAAAGACACAAGGCTTCTTGACTTGCATTAATTGTCACTCGGTACTTTTCTTCTGTCGAAGAAAGAGAAATATCTCGGTGTTTCTTACAGGCCCAAGTGGCAGAACCTGAACCAAGGTTGAACACATAACCTGTAGTACACTTTCAATCATCAAGGTCATTGGCCCAATATGAATCAGTGAAACAAACCAATAAAGGAGTCCCTCATGAGTTGTAATGTATCTTGAATTGAATTGTACCCCAGACATACCGAAGTATCCTTTTAGCTACTTTCCAATGGATTTCATGGGGTGTTGCATATACCGGGAAAAAAGACCAAAAACAAAGGAAAGATCAGGATGAATATGATTCAAGTATAACAGGATACCAACTAAATGTCGATACAAAGTGACATAAAATTTGGGAGAAGTACAAGTGACAACAAGTTTTCTTCTGGGATGGAAGAAAGAAGGGGTTGGTTATGAATCATCCATGTGAAAGCAACAAAGAAGCTCACAAGCATGTTTATATTGTGAAAGAAAAACTCCTTCCTTGGTTTGCAAAACTTGGAGGCCAAGGAAATAGTGAAAATAGCCTAAGTCGATCGTTTCAAATTTCTTCTCAAGCCTAGTTTTCACATGGTTTAAAGTTTAGGGTCACTACTAGTGAGTATAATATCATCAAAATAAAGAAAAAGGATTATAAGATGGCTTCCTAGTTTCTTGGTATAGACATTAGGATCAGAATGGAATCTAGAAAATCTGGTGTCAAGAAGAAAGTTGTCCATTTTGGCATACCAAGCTCGAGGAGCTTGCTTAAGACCATAAAGATATTTCTTAAGGAAACAAACATGGCTAGAGTCATTTTGGACATAGCTAGTAGGTTATTCCATGTAGATTTCTTCATGCAAATCCCCATGCAAGAAGTTAGATTTGACATCCATATGATGGACCTCCCATTTATGTGAGGATGCAAGGGCTAGAACAAGGTGGATGGAATTCATTTTGGCTACATGATAAAATGTTTCATTATAGTTAATTTCTTCAACTTGGGAAAATCCTTTGGAAACTAATCGAGCCTTGTGTCTTTCAACACTTCCATCCGATTCATACTTAGTTCTGTAGATCCATTTAAATCTAACAACTTTTCTTCCTTTGCCTTTTGGAAGAGCTACAAGATCCCAAGTATTATTTTCCATTAAATAATGATGCTTTTCATTCATTTCTATATCCCAATATGGATGACCTGAAGCTTATGCAAATGTCTATGGATCATGAGTCTCTAAAACTTGAGCCAAAATAGAAGAGGCTCATTGGAACTATGAATGTGTTCGATGTTGATATGAAGGATCACTGGAAAGATCACCAACTACTTCTCATGTTGAATGGATCCATCTAGGAAATAGTGGTGTTGGTGTAGGTTTAGGTTCAATGGACTCATCTAGAGGAAGGTGAGCAGGAGGAGTTGTATTTTCATCCTCACTTTCATCATCTGAAGAAGAAGAAACCAAATGTTGGCTTGCAGTTGTAATACACTAGGTTCAAGTTATATAACCAACAAAACCCTTTAGATACCATCCCTTTTGGCATCACATGCATGCAAGTGAAGTCTCACCCAAGGAATCTATTGGGGCTGTAGGAAACAAGTTTCTGTAGGGATGAGGGGATGGGAGGCTATCATCATGTTGATTCTTACTTATCTACTCGTTTGTAGTATATCTCTTTCCCTTGATTAATTAGTAAACTTGAATTATGCAACATTATTGTGACTCATATTGCAACATAAAATATTCAATGTAACATTCATATTTAATGTGCATAAATCATCTCCTACACAGATCTAGATCTATTTATGCATAAATAGAACATGCATGAACAATAGCGTGAAAAGATATTCGAACACAAAATTTAACGTGGTTTACCCAAACTTTGGGATACATCCACAACAACTGGATTATTTATTATTCTTTGTACAATCATCTCAGGCTTGCACATTGTGTGTACAATAGATACATCATGATCTATTTACCCATATTTCCTAGTCACTATGTAATGCAAGCCTCTCCCTAAAACTTCAGACACTCTCTCTCATTATTAGTCTATTCTCTTAATAATAACAACTTTCGGCCTTCAACCGCCTATTCTACTCAACCCATTACATATTTATACATAGAATTTAGGGTTCAAAACCATATTCTCTTATCCAAAAACCCTATGACAACTCATGATTAAAAATCATGACAACTCATTGTTTGGGCGTGTTTTTCCTATCTTTGCGCCTGCATGCTGCCTTTACATTCTCGACTGTTGTCCTTCCTGATTTTGTGTGTGTATCTACTTTTGCATGCCTAACTGCTTTTGTGTGTGCCCTCATTCTCTGTTCTTTGAACTTCCTATCCAACATACCCCAAAAACTCATCTGTGGCTCATCTTGAGCCACTTAATCCTGTTGTGTCGTGCCCCTCCATGTTTCCATGAAATTTTGGGATGTTTCTTTTGTTGTCGTGAATTCTTTCTTGACTTTTGCTTCTTGTTCCAAAATCTCATCTATGACCTGTGTAGTTAGGGTCATGATTTTCTCCTCATTTTCATGCACTTCCTACTTTTCCCTCGCCAACTTCAATTCCCCTAATACCCTTAGTGCTTCATCCTGCAATGATACTAATCATTGTTGGAGAATATTTTGTTGGTCACTTATCTTTTCTATTTAATTGTATGAATACCATTGTGCGATTATAGTTTGAAATCATGCACTGTTGAAATGTTTAATAGGTAGCATATGCTTGTCATTGATGGCAATTACGACAATGAAGATGGCATGAGAGTATAGGAAGAGATATGAGATGGGCACCATAAGTGGCTTTTGGAGAAGGCAATTGCCGAAACCTCGATAAGATCGAAGAGACTAGTCTGGAGAGGATGTTTGGTATGTTCTACAGTATGCTTGTCATTGATGGAAAGTACAACAGATGATGGCTTGAGTACAACGATGATCAACAACTGCGGTGATATTTAGGAAGACTAGCAATGCAACAATTGTCTAGCGCAACAATCACCAGTCGTCAAATCGAGGATTGATCTAAACTGTTGATCGAGCATGATGAAGTCCCATAAGGATTTGTACAACATTTCTGATCATTGGATCCCATCCAAAATTCACGACAACATGAGGGCTCTATATGCGAATGAACAAGAAGAAAGTTGTTGAAGAGGAGGATAGATCTCAAGTTTTAGATCTGAGAGCAGGGTTCGACCACCGTTGGATGGAGGAGAACTTTACGATCTTTAAAGTGAAAGGGTAGAGGGCTCACAAAATCACGGGAGGACCATCCATCTCGGGGGTTATGTGGAGGTAGTTGATCCGACTCCTTGTCGAGTTCGAGGGATGAGAGTTGGAGATGACAAGTAATATCATCCCGAAATCACGATTTGGCGATATGCAAAAATCGCGGCGTGTCGAGCCATCAAATCAAGATCACATCACGGACCGTCCGATCCATTCACGATGAAGCAAACCACATTGACTGGGAACGCATTAGCCTGACCGAGGTAATGACAAGTGTCGGACCGATTCAACATACCAAGCACATATAAGTCACGAATAAGAGTGACACATGTGGATATTTAACACATGTGACGTCAGCGGACTTACACCATGTCGGAGTTTTGAGGATCATGTGGTGGAGATGTCAAAGAAGGCTAATCGGGAATCCTGATTTTGTGATATGCAAAATTGTGACTTAATCCTGACGTTGAATCAAGATCGAATGCAGTTTGTTGAGCCAAATCCATATCGGAGTTTCGTGAATGTGACATAGAGACAAGAAAACGCGCAACAAGTACAAAAAATGCAGCGATATGTGAATTCCGCGATTCAATGGCAGTCATTGAATCAAGTTCGAATCTAGAACATTGATCACTCATGGGAATTTGAGGGATGATGCAACATGGAGAGCGAAAACAATGAAACAAGAATGTCGATATCGCGATATCACCGTCGCGATATGATGAAACCGATGTCAGATCAAGAAATGATACGGACCGTTGATCTGACTTCTTCCCTGAGTTTAAGTGGATCAGGATTTGTAAAATTGACAAGAACATTGAACATCAAAAGTGTCAAAATCGTGATATGAAAATCGCGGAATGATACGAACGTCGGATCAAGTGTTGAATGGAGGGTTATTGTTCTCTCTCGCAGTTAACTCCTCAGTTACAAAATTGTTAGCGAAACAGACTCATGATTTCAAATCATTTAGCATTTCAGTTGAATTGTTTCATTTGCTCACGGGCGGTTGTCATTATTTTACCTAAGGAAATGGGAAGTGGAACGGCCGTGGGCATACGTATCAAAGAAAATGAGATAGGCGCATGTCGTCCTCCGGTCCATCCATTCCATTCCATTCAGTCCATCCATTTCCTGTCCATCCATCCATCCATTCCTCCATCCTCCATCCATCCATCCTCCATCCATCCATCCCTCCATTCCATCCGGTCCGTCCGTCCATCCGTCCATCCTTCCATCCTTCCATCCATCCTTCCATCCATCCATTTCCTCCATTCCATCCATCCATCCTTCCTTCCATTCCTTCCATCCATCCATCCATCCATCCATCCATCCTTCCTTCCATCCATCCATTTCCATTCCATCCATCCTTCTTCCATCCATCCTTTCCGTCCATCCGTCCTTCGTCCATCCATTCCTCCTTCCTCCATCCTTCCGTCCTTCCTCCATTCCATCCATCCATTCCATTCCATCCCTCCGTCCGTCCATTCCATTCCATCCATCCATTCCTCCATCCTCCATCCATCCATTCCATCCATCCGTCCATTCCGTCCATTCCATCCGTCCATCCGGTCCGGCTCCATCCGTCCATTTCCATCCGTCCTCCGTCCGTCCATCCGTCCATCCACTCGGGCTCCGTCCATCCATCCACTCGGCCATCCATCTATCCTCCTCCTTCCTTCCATCCCATCTCCATCCATCCTTCCATCCTTCATCCTTCAGCATCCACTCCATCCATCCTCACTAATCAATCCCAGATCCATCCATTCCAGTCGATCCGTCCATCCGTCCGTCCGTCAGATCCGTCCGCCCGCCTTGAGGAGGATAGATCTCGAGCGTTAGATCACGGCGAGGGTTAGGCCACCATTGGATCGAGGAGAACTTGCATGATATTTATAGTGCAAGGAATAGAGGGATCACAAAATCCCTTAAGCAGGAGGACCATCCATCTCGGGGGGTTATGTGGACCATTGATCGAACTCCTGTCGACTTTTGGGGATCGAGTTAGATGACAGTAATATCATCCGAGAAATCCCAATTTTCGCGATGTGTAAAATGAGCATGGCGTCTGGTATCAAATTAAGATCACATCTGGACCATCTATCCAACTCACATCAACAAACCACGTCGACTAGGAACATGTGGCACAACCAGGAGGTAATGATAAGTGTCAGATTGATTCAACATACCAAGCACATATAGGGTATGAATCGGTGACGCGTGGCGATCTAACACATGTGATGTCGGTGAGGACTTACACCACTTTGGAGTTTCAAGGATCGCGTGGTGGAGATGTCAAAGAAACAATGCAACGGTAATCCCAATTTCCGCGATGCTGAAAATCCGCGACTTAATGCGTGATACCGTTGAATCAAGATCGAATCACGGGCTGTTGAGCCAACTCCATATCGGAGTTTCATGGTCAGCGACATAGAGACAAAAGCGCAACAAGAATGCCGAAATCGCGATATGTGAATTAGCGTTCAATCGCGATCGTTGAATCAAGTTCCCGGATCTGGAACATTGATCCTAACTCCATATCGAATTTCGGGGATCACAACATGGAGAGGCAAAATGATACAACAAGAATGTCGATATCAGCGGCGATATCTCGCGAGGAAATCGCGGCAATAATTACTGGCGGAGTCAGGATCAAGAAGTGATGCGGACCGTTGATCTAACTTCCTTCGGGTTTAGGTGGATCAGTTGTAAGTGACAAGAACATTGAACATGAGGGTGTTGAAATCGCGATATGTGAAATCGGCGGAATAGTCACGAACCGTCGGTCAAGTGTTGATCGGAGTTCTTTACATTTCTCTCACGGTTAACTCCTTGGTAAGATGCGTTAGCAAAATGGACTCATGATTTCAAATCGGTTGGCGTTTCAGTTGCATTGGGTTAACCGGACGGTTGTCATTCTTTTGCCTAGGGAATTGGGAAGTGGAGCGACCATGATTATCACATTATCAAAGAAAATGAGATGGAAGCATTAGCCAGTCATGGTTGTTCTAGATGAAAATGAATGAAACTAAAGAAGATTGGGAGGCTACCATTGCATGACGCGATTAACTGCTTGAAACCATTGATGGTTTCTACCCGGAGGATCAGAAGAGACTTCCTTGTGATTTCAATTTGAAAGAGTTACATGGAATCTGTCGGTGGAATGAAGATGATTCGTGGAGGAAATTGACAACTAGATGAGGTTTGGAGCTAGTAACTAAAAGCGAAGGATGAGCTTGTTTGAAAGAGAAGGCGAAGAGTCTCAAAACTGCCGAGAGGAAAAGGAATCTCTGCATAACACCCATTGATGATGAACACATTGAGCATAACCACCAGAGGAGACAATGAGTTACCATGATGATCATGCATAACATAGAGAGGGTGGGATATTGGCATGGTGTGGCAATTATCTGAGAAGGTATTGTGCACATTTCATGCTGAGTGGAAGAAATATAGAATTACATGAGTGCGAGGAAGAAAGGTTATTTGTGTTGGGTTGTTGTGGTGGTTGTGTAGAAGGAATGAAGTGTGAGCAAGGAGGCCTTGCAGGAGTAGAAATGCACGATAGAGGAAGGTTGCATTGAAGGGACATAGTGCAAAGAGCATAAAAGGTAAAATAACAGAAAGCGCAACGAGTGTGAAGAAGACACTGATGCAAACAAATCAGCGTAGTGTAGCAGAACAATGATAACTCGGGTAAGCCATTGTTGAACATTATATCAACAATGGCAGTTTGATGGCAAAGATTATTATTCTAGGAGGTTGGGAGGGTGCTTGGGAGAATGTGTTGTCCTCGGAGAGGGGTTCAAGTGGGTTCTTGAACACGAGGAGTTGTAGCTTCCATCTGGTTGCGGTCAGAGAAGCGAGAGGGTGGCGGGGGTGATTTCAAGGAGAACTCTTGTTCCTGCATTATACAGGTTGGTGCACGTATGATTGGAAGTTGGTGCTTCCATCCGGTTGGTGCTGGAAACACTCGGGGAGTTGGTGCTTCCTTCTAGTTGGTGCTAGAGAAACCGGGGAGTTGGTGCTTCCTTCTAGTTGGTGCTGAAAGTGAGGAGTTAGTGCTTCCTTCTAGTGGTGCTAGAGAAAATAGAGAGTTGGTGCTCTCAACAAGTTGCAGCTTGCAAAGCAGAGGGTGTAACCTCATTATTATTATGAGTTGGTGCTCATATGTATGATAATGTAAAGAATGTAGATTACTTATCATATAAAGAAAGAAGTTTTACCTGCATATACAGGTTTCTCGGGAAACATCTGTCTGTGTTTTTCATATATGTGGTGATCTTTGAATGTGCCATTGTTTATTTCTCTACATTATTATGATCATCATTCAGTGTTTTACGTAAAGAGTTTAAAAGAAGCATAATTTTTTTAAGCAGGTAACAAGTGATTCACCCCCCTCGGTTGTCCAACACTTTGTTAATTGTAGGTGTACTTATGTTCTCTGAAGGCTTATGTTCCTTTTCCCATGAATCCCTTAATGGCTTAATTAGCATTCATCTATAGATCCTCCATCATATTTGTCAAAATTTGTGCACTTTCCTCACATGGGTACATATTCCTCCTCCGGTCTCTTAATACTTACTACTAAAGTCATAGTTGTTCTTTCTCTTTATGCCTTTTCCTCCGGTGAATTGTTCCTAGTGTGGTGCGCAATTCCAAGTCTCTGATCCTGGTGAAGAATAATTTAATGACTTCCTTGATGTTTGAGACTTGTTTTTCAAGTGTAGCTTCTACCACCATTGACATTTCTGGAATATACTTATATAGTTTTTGGATGAACTACGTATTCTACTTATTACTCAAACTCATCCTTCTCCTTCAATATTATGTCTCTCTGTATTCACTCTGCTTGTTTCTCAACCTCATCCTTCTCCTTCAATATTATGTCTCTTGAAAAACAATTGTATACTCTTGTTGAAGCTTTGTCTTCTCTGTTGCTACCTTCGCCAATTTAGTTGATGTTGACTCTACATGAAACTGTATCTCCTGCGTAATACCGATGTGCAATCCTTTTAGTATTGATGTGGGAATCCATGAAACAAGTAAGTTTAGGTGACTTAAGTTTTGTACCTACTTCTGCATATTGAGTGTAGGGAAGTCAATTACATCTGGTGATATCTTCAAAACTCTATTCCTTGTTTCCATTTGTGAAAAGTAAGAGTTTGTGGCCCCTGCCTCCCAGTCGGGCTTGTTGATGGTTCTTCATCGGTTCTATGCTCTAGTGTTATCCTTGCTACTTCCAAGATCTACTGCATTGTTGTTAACTGTGTCTACACCTATTGGTGCAATTCTTCTTATTTTCATGATGCTTTCTCAACTGGTTCTTCTACGACATCCATGACTTGATAGTCGATTATGTCGATGTCATCATCAGTCAGATTATAAGTGGATGGCTCTTTGTGAGATTTCTTATTCTTGCGTGTAGGGGGGTTTGCCCATTTCCCTTGTATTTCCTCTTCTCTCCTACTATTTCCTACACATGTTTTGTGTCTCTTATCTATTCATTTCCTTGTCCATTACCCTATTCATCACCTTTTTCTTCTGTGTTGTTATCAAGGTGCTATGCCTCTATTCCATTCGCTAGAATCTTCCACTCTTGATCCCAATCCTGCATGATAAGGTGGATATCTTATTTCATGATCTTGTATTTTTTCTGGACCCATACTTCTCTTGGGTCCTTCTTTTCCTGTACATAGATATGATTCTGATCTGCTTTGAATCACACAATCGGGGTGTATACCTCTACCAATTGTGGTGAAATGCGTGGTATGTCCTTGATGAATTTATGAATCATTTCTTCGTACATGAAGAACTCCACGTTAGTGTTGATCTGTCTTATTTTTTTATTTGTGTACCATAAATTATGATACTTAGTTGTTGATCATGGCTTACCTATGAGTCCCAAGAACTGCACATCCTCTGACTCTTCCCATGCTACGAACGCAATTGGAATTAGCAGCCATGGATAATGGAATTCCATGCCTCTATCCTGTTCTTGTGATAAATCGATGAGGGATTGGTTCAATAAGTAAGGCAGTCAGCTCATTGAGACCCCTTTGATGCACTTCTCATTCATGGCTATCACTCCCATTGACACTTGGTATTTTATTCATTTCCTCAATAACTTGTAAGACGATGCTTATGTTGTATGACTTACTGTTGGGTCGCATATGCTCAACACATCCAACTTGCACACACCTCTAACTGTATGAAAAGTTTCCCTCATTTCCTCTGATAGAGTCATGATAGTTTTCTTGTCTGCAAAAAGTGAGTTTGGATCTTGTCCCTATGTTAGTAGGCCTATGATCCTTGCATTCAAGTTTGTATCTATCAATATTTTCCTATCCAGCCACAAATAACCTCCATGCACACAAGTTAAGATAAACTTGACACATGCATTCACCTTGTTTCTCCATCCTAAATGTGGAATGTCGAATAGGTTTAGTATGCCTTCTTGCTCTAATCCTCTTTCCCATAACTTTGGCACAAGTATGCTCTAGTTCGTTGATGGATCTATCCTCAGTTCCAAGTAGTGGTGCATTACAAGTCAAGGGAACGTCTTTGGGTCTGTAATATCATGGTTCACATATTTGAGCTGCGACGCCCTCTCTAGCATGTCTTTGTCCATGATGGCTCTTTCTGGGAGGTTGTGCGTCACCAATTCATAATAGGGAGTCTTCTGCAATGTCACTGGTGGAACATTATCTTTCCTTGGAAGAATGTAGTATCGGGGAAACCTCGGATCAGACGACGATGATCCTAGATTCTCCTTAACCTCTGGTTCTAATTTTTGTGCTCTTGTTCGAGCTTTCTTTGGTACGAGCGTTGTTGCTTATGGTGATGCCATTTCTGTAAATTGGTTACCATCAATAAATACTTCAAATCTGGGGTTTTTCTTGGCTCTACAATACGTTTCTTAGCTCTCTATTACTCACATGCAACTCTAAGTAACAATAAACAATGATTTTCGACCCTTCAAAACTTGTTTTCCCCTTCGCTAGTTGTCCATGTCCCTTCACGCTTGAATTAATTGTCTCATCTGCTAGTGATGAGATAAATGATTGATATATTTATTTTTTCTTTATTACCATATCATCTGTTGTATTTTTACCTCGTACTTCCAATCTGTCATGATCCTCAGTGGATGTTTCCATTTATGGCTACACATTGTCTTTATGACTTCTCCTTATCTCTCTTTAACCATCATTTCTTCCCTTTTAATGCCTTTAATGATCATCAATGTCCCGTTCCATGTTTTTCTTCTATGCAAACCTAACTTTCATTGCATTGTTTCTTTTAGTTGGGAAACACTCACTTTTTCTGCGCCCTTACACTCATTGTAATTTACTTCAATTTTTTCTTGTTTTTCCTTCATTTTTCTTTTCTATTTTTGCACTTTTTATTTATTTTTGTCTTTTTCATACTATAATACACTACTATGGTACATTCGGTCTTGTGCAACTCAGATTAATGCGTATATGGTCGACCATCTCTATAGAGTTTCAATCGATTCCACTCACCATGCCTCCCATGGCTTATCCATTTAGCATTTCCAACTGTGAAACATGTGCCTCCATCACATGTTGGATCACATATGGTCCTAACCAATCAATTCAAAACTTTCCTGGTTGTTGCATGAACATACTGTCGTATAATAATACCAAGTCCCCGACTTGAAACTTTTTCTGTTTAATATGTCTATCATGCCATGCCTTTTCCCTTACCTTCTAAACTTTCTAATGGAACCCTGCAGAAAATCAATCTTCCTCAAGTTGTACCAACCTTGAAAATATCTATTCCATTACACCAAAGTCTGAAAGATCAATAATCGTTGCAATGCATAGGCTAGGAACAATAAAATCCATCAATATTACTACTTCTTTACAATAGACCAACCTAAAAGTTGTTTGTCCTATCAAATTTTTTCTTGTAGTCCTATATGCCCATAATACAACATGAACCCTTAAGTCTCAATCATCTCTCCCTACATTGTAGATCTTTGTCAGAGCATTCTCTAGAATTTTATTAAAATCTTCTATTGTCCCATTGTCCCGAGGGTGATACATCGTACTCTTCTTTTGATGAATTTGAAATTCCTCATTCAATGTTGCAATCGTTCTATTCAATAAGTGTGTTCCTTGATCACTGATTAAAATGCGTGAGCATCCAAATTCTGTAACTACATTCTCAAATAGAAACCTCACTATAGTATCTGAAGTGCAATCTATGACTAGTGTTGTTTTTTCCCATTTGGTCGAATATTTTTTCACAGTGATTATATACTTAGCTCCTGATCTTCTCGTTGGTGGGTTTATCGGTCCAACAAAATCTATTTCCCATTTATCAAATTCCTACAATTTAAACTATGGGTGTAAAGGAATATCATCCCTTCTGGATGGCTTTCCCACCCTTTGACAAACATTGCATGTTTGACAATATTCCTTAGCATCCTTATGAAGTGTGGGCCACTAGAGCCCTGTGTTGGATTACTGAGAGGGGGGTGAATCAATAATAGAGAAATTTAATCCTTTTTTACCATAAAATGCAAGTGTTATATCAATGTATCATTATCATCCAATAGTTGCAGAGTAAATAAACGATGAACAAATGAGAAATCATACACATACACAGTACACCGGTGTTTTTACGTGGAAACCCAAAGAAGGAGAAAAACACATAATTCTTCTTCTTGTATGTATTTAAGAATTACATTCATTGGAAGCACCAACTTCATTTTTTTTCCAGTTGCAACTGGAAAGAGGCTCCAAATCCCTAGTTTCTTAGGCTACAACCAGATGGAAGCTCCAACTCCCAAATTCTCTGGCTACAACTAGAAGGAGGCTACAACCCCCTATGTTCTCTGGCTACAACCAGGAGGTGGATACAACCACTTTTCCTTGCCCCATCCAACCACCCTGAAATAAAAGTAGAATGATGGAACCATTGTCACAATATCACAGTGAGATATACTGTTGTAAATCTGTACCAATCAACCTGTACCATAAACAAGTGCATCAACCATGCACCAACCTATACCAAACAACCTGGAATCAGTTTGTACCATAAACAAGTGCATCATCCATGCACCAATATGTACCTCAACCTATACCATCAACGAGTGCATCAACCATGCATCAAATATGTACCAATCATGCATCAAATACACATAAACTATGACTCATCAATATGTACCAA